>CM061042.1:138477012-138648912 GCA_030762985.1 Adelphocoris suturalis
TTGTCTGTTGCACGCTCGAATTTGACGTGAGGCACCTGGTCAGCGGGCCCAATATGTATTCTCTATTGAGTGAACGTCATAATATAACTCAAAAATGGTAAGAAGTTGCGAAAACGTATCGGCAATTGGCGATAAAGCATGTGAACGCCCGACAAACGGGGTCCGTTGAATGGACAAAGCCCGCGACCAGCGACCCGACGTTGTGGATTCCAGAAAGTTATGCTCTCTCAGCGCCACACCACTCAACCGTTTTGCACGTTATTATATATGAAATTAAACCTCTTCTCTTGCTCTACAACTCTTATTTCAAGGCATTTTTCGATAACTCGAACCGTTTTTGACTTATAAGCAAAATAAGAAAATGTCGATTTTGGAAAAACCACGTTTTTTGTTATTCAAACCACTTTTTCACGCATACTTCTTCACGTATCACCAAATATGACTATACCAATTGAAACTAGAGTCTTTTAGGAACATTTTGGCGTTAGAAAATCTTTTCTATCTTGTCTGGTTCAAAACATACGATTTTTTAAAGAAAATGCCTTCCCCCTCCCCTTTCCCCTGCCGCCATTTTCGATAGCTACCAAACTGTGATGTCTATCATAGCTCAAAACACTTCAAATGACCCCCCAAACATATTCTAGAAGTTTGGTTTGGTTATCTCTCTGGTAATGAAATCCCGAAATTGGGGGTCTGGCACACGGCCTACTATAATCATTCGCTGTTTTTGGGACTCAATTGGCTTACCAAGAACTTGCGACGGATGTGGAAACCCGACGGACCTAATTCATGCCCTAAATTGTAGGGCGCACTCGAACTGGGCACCAGCCAAAAACGCTGCAAATTATTACATAATGGTTTATTATTTCTGAATAGATAGCCAGCTATACTAACCAGAATGCTCTGGGGCTTTCGCCAGTCTCTTTTCTAGTACCCATTTCTGTTTCCGCGTTACAGGCTGCGCTCCCGATGGGTAGCAAATGGATGATCGTACTGGATTCCAAATGCATCTGGGACCTATCCCAGTCGATTCTGCTCTCACTCCACCCCCCCCTGCCAAGCGTGCCAGGCGTGCGCGCGTGCGTATGTCTAACACTCAAACCTCGAAAAAGACACTTTTTCGCCAGTTTTTGGCCCATAGCATCTATGCGAGTAAAGCGATCGGGATGGTTAAACGTTAGGACCAACTAGACCCCAAATGGAGTCTATGTGCGAAAGAACGGGTTTTTTAAGTCAATTCTTAGGCCTTTTATGGCCCGGACGGCGGACGGTGAACGGACATTTAAAATTTGGATTCTACGCACCTTGAAACGTAAAGTGACAAAGTTTGAGGGGGGGTTATAAAATTTTTTTGCTATACGATCACATAGGCTTATTATTGGAAATAATAAACCAAAAGGGGCCTGATCTTGGCACCGGCCCGTGCTAGTTAGTGGTCCAGTGATGTGTATAGTTAGGTAGTCTGGATGCTCGCAAGCTCGCATCTGAGTAATACATTTTATCAAGCAGTCAATCCCTTTGTAAATATTCAGATTAGATGCACGTATATTTAGGTCAGAATAATGTGTATAATAGTATGCTGCCGTACTAAGGATATACCCGTACCTGCATTTTTGGCCATATTGAGTTAATGGTACCCACCAGTTTTGGGGGGGTTAGTTTCTTTCCAAGTCGGATCTCAACGGGAAATGCCTCAAAAACTGCTTACAATTATCGCATTAACTACGTTTTGGTTCGATTTACTAATGAAAATCCCGTAACTGGCCTTTTCTAGAGCAAAAACCCGCATCTGGGCGTCAGATACGATTATTTTATTAGTATTCAGGTACATACGAATTGTGACACTCTTGAAAGTCCAGATAAGAATTTATTTCTTAGTATTTTAGGACTCGTGGCGTCTGATACGATTTCGGAATCAGTGGCAGATACGATTTTTCTTCCCAGTATTTTGATCATACGAATGTACTTTCTCTTGTCAGATCAGATACACGGTCTTCGAAGGTTGGCAACCACGGTTATTTTTCCTAGTATCCTGAATACACGAGAGAAAAAAAATATTTATAGATTTTTTTTTTTTTTCGCCTCGTAGAGCTGTACTAATTTTGTATTAGAAAAAACGTATTAGTCTTATTGCAAAACGAAGACTCTTATGTGCACCAGATACGAGAAAATCGCCTAGTACATATGTTCTACACATATTTTTGCAATTTTCTGACCAAAATAATGTTTTTCCCGCCAGACCACGCGATTCAGCGAGGAATTTCCTTCGGAATGAATGTTTTTGGAGCTCGAGACAACGTAAAATAGAGCTAACATCAGGTAATTTCTACTCAAAACCTAGTGACGCATTTTCCTAAAAGTACGGTTTGGTCGGATACGGGATCCATTCATAGTACGGCAGTATAATGGTCGGGATGCTCGCAAGCTAGCATCTAAAAAATTCATAACATCAACAAGTCAATGCCTTAGTAAAATTCAGATTAGTTAGACATATAAGTCAGAATGATGTGTATATTTTGGTCGTCTGGATGCTCGCCAGCTCGCATCTCAAAAATGAATTACGAGTACATCAAGTAGTTGATTCCTTAGTAAAAATTCTGAAGCAGACCCTGCCTACCTAAGATTTGGAGAGTGCCCAGTTCAGATGGTTTAGTTGCCGCTGGTGCCTAGTTCATGTGAGCCCAAATCGTGAGCATGGAGGACTTGTCGAACGAAGCCATAATCATATCAGAGACCCCTGCGATGAAATTTGTAACGACGACAACTCGCACTACTGCAGTTTGGGAACAAATTACTTCCGTGAGTTAAGAGATAGCTGCTTCAGTGCCCTACTTTCCCATTCTCGAATGGTTCACACCGTGAACATTAATTCGGTAGGTAACTATGTGTGTCATTCCTATTTCCTATCACGTACTTATTCCGATTGGTTGGTCTTGCCAATAACAATTCGAAACCGCCGAGTTGAGCTGAAGCTTGACACCCCAATTTAATTCACTTGACGCTTAAAGACTAGTTGTTTCCACCTTCGCCCCCATGTTCCGACCTTTATGGAGAAATTCCTCTGTCTCCCGAGTCAAGGGTACTCGTATAAGTGATACCCGCTACACCAAATACCACGGAAACGTTTTAAAAGGATTCACCCGCTGTCTCAGGTACGTGAATAGCTGAGTGCTCTTAGACCGTGTTCAATTCAAATTCCATTCCTCGTTAAGACGCTTTCCATTCAAACTAAATTAGATTGGCTCACGTTAGAAGGCAATTCCACATGCTGGGAAATCCACTTTAGGTCATGTAGAGTGAACAGTGAACGGGCTTTGTCGGTCATGAAATAAGTCTCCTATGCCTTTTTAAAAATTGCCCGCTAAGTGAGTACTGGTTTCACTTATTTTCTAAAACATTCATTCCACTTCTAAAACAGATTATTTCAATGATCTCTATCCCTACCTTGGCTAACGAAAAATTGAAATTTCAAAGTACATATCAGGCAATGGAACGATTACGTCAAAAATTTTGCTATACATATCTGCCTCTTTATTAAGCAGAAATCGTGACGTTGGCAAACCACCTGATTTTACGGACATTTGTGTTTTCGTCTAATAGATGACTTAATGCTCAAAAAATATTATTTTCGTTGTAAATACTAACTAATTACTATCAAATTTCGTTGTAATTATACTATCAAATTTGGTTGTTGTAGTGATCCACAACACATTTTTGTAACAATTAAGTAATGTTGGATATTTACTTTACCTTAGTTTTCCGGTATCAAATAAAAAACCTCATTCTGGTGTTTGATAACATACCTGTCGTACAATTTATTCTGTAAATATAAAAAATCAATAATACTACGTAGGGACAAACACCAAAGTGGTGACCCATTGACAATCACCACTGATCAAGGGACCCAGTCCAAGAGCCAGCTGATGACTAACCTACTCGAAAGGCTGGGATCAAAAAGAATTAGAACGACTACCTATCATCCACAAGCAGATGGCTTGCTCGAAAGATGGCATCGAACACTGGAGGAAAGTATAAGATGCCTAAATAGACCTAACTGGAAGTATGATCCATGAAGATTTTGGAGTTCCCTCGGCAGAATTAGTATATGGAGTTTTCCTCTGGCTACCCGATGATTTTTATGGAGGAACACCGACCGATACTGTGGAGACATCTGAAGATGCCAGGCACAAGATGTCAGGAGACCCACATCTACGTTCCAAGTAATTTGAAAAAGCCCCAAATACGTATTTCTTAAAGTACCGGGTTCATCCACAGCTCTTGAAGAACCCTATGAGGGACCATACCAGGTCATTCAAGCAGGGGAAAAGGTCTTCAAGATCCGAATGAATGAAGTTACTCGTACAGTATCTATTGATCGGTTGAAACCCGCTTTTATCCATAGAGAATAAGTTCGCGATATCTGCAGAGGAGAAGAGGGGGAATCGTGTAGTGATCCGCTGCACAATTCCCTAACAATTAACTAATGTTGGATATTTAGTTAACCTTAGTTTTCCTGTAACTAATAAAAAACCTCATTCTGGTGCTTGATAACATACGTGTCGTACAATTTATTCTGTAATTAATACAAAATCAATAATACTAAGTAGGTAGTTACAAACAGTTACCAGGTAGGTATTTTTGGTGTGGGGTCTCCCCAGCGGAGTCAAGGGGCGTAGCCTCTTGCGAGACGCGCTGCAACAAGTTTTTTGTTCCGAATAACCCCAGATTCGAATTTACCGGATATAGGGTTAAGAAAAATTTAATAACTGTATAAGGTGTTGTTAGGACATCGATCTACATATGCGTCCATCATAAAAATTGTGAGGTGATTTGTAAAGGTTGAGATGTAAAGTGGGCATGTAGCCCACATGACATGATGTGTGGATGTGTGTCATGTGTTGTGCGTGTGTTTGTGTGCCTGTATGTGCGCGTGCGCGAGCGCGTATCTGTAAGTTGGTTAAATGCCCACGTAATTGCTTGCTAATTTAAGGTTTCACAGCAAAACTCTTAGTGATGGATTAAGAAGCATACTGAGATGAACAAAACCACCACCGAACAGATAACAAAAAGAACTAAATAAGTACCTAGGGGCATAGTAATAATGAACGCCTTTAAGCTTAAGATATGGTCCTTTTCAAAACTTAACTTGAGCCTTGATTTGTTCTGTTGTCATGGATGTCGGATGCTCAATTCTTCGACATGGAAAACGGAAAATGGTGAAAATAACAGAAAATTGTATCATACATCGTTCTACCACTCCAGCTTACTGACGCGTCTCCCAATACCAGCTAGAGAGAAAGCTTTAAAATGGTCCCCCGTCTTTATGGTGGTCGATAAAATTCGAAAGTGCAGCGTCGTTACAAACATTGTAGGGGATGCTGAAAGGAAGAGAGGGAGGGGTGGAAGGTATTATGAAAAACGGAAGTTACCGGGCAGACGAGGGTAGGTACGAGATAAAGCATGAACTACGGGACGGCTGTAACGCGATATATGTGACGATCCGGAGGCGAGCCTTGGCTGACTAGAGCGTGTTTGCATTCCTGATACCATCGTCCGCCCCACCGATTTATACGGATGCTCTATACTGATGAAAAACTTTTTCTTCATGTTTGGCCATACCCACTGTATGAATTGAATGGCGCCCGGCTTATCTGTGGTAATATCACTTATAAAACTCGAGTAGATTCCGTATAACGTTGGCAGAAAGTACGACCGTGAATAATAACATTCTACCTAACTCGTATACCTACCTGCTACCTGAAATATCAATAGTCATACATCCTTACACAGTATTATCATTTATAATTACACATGTAATAATCATATTACTACATTGGGAAAATGTAGTAATCATATTGCACACAAGATCGCTCACCTTATTTTCTCTTCCTCGTCACAAGATAATAAACTGTAATAAACTAATATTTATTAGATTAAAAAATATATAGATTTAAAGATTTTTAGCCGTTTTTAGCTATTTTTGGGTTTCTTTTTTTTTAGTACATTTTTTGGAATTAGACCAATTTAATGTTTTCAAAAAGTGCTGGCCAACGAACTCATCCTTTCTTTTGGAAAGCTTGATTTTTTGGCGCAAGAACGGAATTTTTATCTTAATCCTAAGGAGAGTCTGGAAACACGAATATATGTACACATATATATATATATATATATATATAGATATATATATATATATATATATATATATATATATATATATAATATGAAAAAGCTTTAAACTCAAGGATTCGTTTCAGAATGTATCAAAACGGATTTCAATGTAAAAAATTTTCAAAAATTTTGATTTTAAAATTTTCCGAGCCATTGCAATTTATTTTTTTTTTTTTTTACATAAATTTGCTGAAAGTAGCACACATTCTAGTGATAAAGTATGGCAGTCGTGGTATGAACTAAAAAGAAAAGTCATGTTCCGTGACGAAGATATCAATATGAAATCAAGGGGTTCTTGATTGTGCTGAACACGAATCCGAAGCCCGTTTTTTCTCCATCTCATCTGGGTTTTGAGATATTGTAAAAATTGTACAATTTGTCCAATTTTTCCAGTTGTTGTATTTGAAAAGTATATGGCGTCGTTTCCCATTGTGTTTTTGACCTCCTGAATCGAATGAGGCCAACCGCGGGCCGCTGCAATTAATGGTTACGGAGTTAGAGCATTTTAAAGCCCAAAAAACGTGGTACCATGTTTTCTCTCTATTTTTAGAGCCAAGAAGAAAACACGAAAAATGTCAGCTATGATAAATGCGAGGGTGTTTATTTATTTATTTATATTTGAACGGGCGAACCCAATTATATTATTACATTAAAAAAAAAGTCCAGTCATGCAGCATGACCCCATGAGCGAATTTTTGAAAGTAATCTTCAACATTTCAGTCGCTATTGATCGTGTAGAGACTTTAGTTTATGATTTTGATAGACAAACATGGAATCAAATTATTAAAAATAATTAGGAGGTACTCATACTTTATTATTATTAAATTAATCTTGTAGATTTAATGACAAATGTAGGTAAATATTCATAGATTTCGATTCCAATGTGGTCAGTATTGAAGGCAGTGGAAATCTAGACAGTATACTATCATAACATCATGAAATCTTGACATAAAATAAAATAACATACCGACGTCATATGAAAGAAACGTATTTCCACAGCCAATCGATGATGAGGCTTTAAATTACTTCTTTTTTTTTACAAGCACCTACTACCTACGTTTTAAACAGCATGGTTCTAGGATTGGTTATACAGGGATACTTCCATAAGAGTAGTTCAATCAGAATTTGGACAATGTTTCATGCAAATATTACCGATTTTTACAACTAGCGAACGATTATTTCGATTTTTGACTGATTTTTCAACTTTGAAATTTTTGAAAACTTGATACATATTCTTATAGGAAATTTTACGCTGAATCCGAATATACCACATGTTAGTATGCTGAAAAAATTATTTCGCACAACAAATCGCAAAAAACAGGCTATTTTGAAATTGTTGACTACATTTTTGAAAATTTCAACCCGAAGATGTAATCCGATCATGCTGGCCAACGAACTTGAACTTTCGTTTTGTGTCCTCAACATTTTAAAATTTGTTTGAAGTTTCTAGCACAATTCTACGGACAGCTATCGTCTGGAATGACACATACATACATACATACATACATACATACATACATACATAAAAAATGCGTTAAACTTCAGAATATGATTCAGAATAGCCTGAAACGGATTTCTGCTTAAAAGTTTTTCAAAAATTCACATTCTACAAATTTTGAGGCGAGAGCAATAACTTAATTTTCTTCAAAAATTCGCTAAAAGGAACAACTTCCATTTCCCTAGAAACAGCAAAGTTGTACGTGAAAATCATTAGAAAATTTTCGTGACACATCCGCGTCACACCATCCGCGTTCCATTTCCGCGTCACCTTTTTCGGCTAGTTAGTCCAAGGCTAAAGCATGTTCAATGCTAAAACAAAGGAATCAATTTGACGTAAACCAGTGAAAAGAAATGAAACTTCTGGAAAAAAAAACTGTTCAACTTGAGGCACTGAAAGTACTCAGTGATCCATTGAAAAATCCATTGAATTAAATTTAATTAGGGGTGGGACGCGCATATCGCCGATCTGAATGAAGAGAACGGGCTGGAGAAGTAATCTAAGTCAGAGACCATGTTCGGGGGGGGGGGGGGGGGGCAATGTTGTCTTTTTTACTCTACAGACTTTTCCCAGACTTTTATTTTTCAAACATATTCTATTAGTAGGAACTTTGGATGAAAATATTTAAAACTTCATAGAAAAAAAAGTAGCGGCTAGTCGCCGCAAATTCAAACGGGATAAAGTCAAGGGATAGCGCCAGAAAACATACAGGTATTAAATGCCCTAATACCTCATTTCTCCTCTTTTAGAGATTTTCACATAATGTGAAAGTGACCAGCTACATTATAGTTGCCAGTTGGCTCTGAACGCTACACACTCTTGAATAATTGAGGAGCTGACATGGAAAACCAGTTAAGTCCAAAAATCAAATTTCATAGGAACTCCCTCTGAACTCTTATCAGATTTTTTGACATGGATATGTCTTTGCTCTGGGGGGTCAACCAAAAATTTTCGTGACGCAAAAAATATGTCACAATTTCTAATGATGTTCACGTACAACCAATCCGTTGCTGGGGGAATGGAACTTCCGTAGTTTTCATCGCACAGAAATCGTTCGCCACTCGTTGGAAAGCGCTTGATTTATGTGATAAATGTTCACATCTCAAGCTACCAATTTCCCCCTCCTTACGTAGATAAATGATATAATCTCATTTATTAATGAAAAATCAGGCTATCATGAACATAAAAATGATAGCGCCTGTATTGAAGAAATAACTTCAATAGTATGTATAGTATGCTTATTGTGTCTCCAAGAATAATAGAATAAATTCTTTATCCTACATTTCGTCGCCTACAGTCCAAAGTTAAAGGATTTGTTTACAACTCTCGAGGACAACCGTTATGAAATCCCCAATCAAAGACAAATCCATGTAACATGGTATCTGCTTGTAAAGCAGATAGTGGAACTCGTTTACGAGTTTATAAGTAGGTATGTAGTTCCATACAGTTTTTTTGTTACCTCTTCAGAACGATGTAAATCTCTCATTTTGGACATAATCTCTTCTCCATGCAAAGGTCACACATTTATTCAGGGTGCGATCTAGCAAGGACGGGAGGACCTAAGGCCGTTGGCGTGACTGTTTACTTGCACTTCGACGAAAAAAAATGTTCTTTCGATTTTTGAACTTAACTGCTTTTATATGTCAGCTCCTCAATTCATCTTACAAAATTTACTTGTCAGGCGTGAGCTCAGCAATTATATGTTTTTTTTAAAGAAAGAAATATTGGACTAAAAAATTGGTTCCGATCAAAATATTCGTTTTTATTTTCAGACGAAGTCGACTATGGGGGAAAAGCTCCTTTTGTACTTCGGAGGCGCAGTTCTAGAACCATGCGACTAACTCTTACCTGTCTCTACACGCTCCTCAGCATTGAATTTGTTGGTGAGTTTCAGTATTATTTTTTATTACCATTTATATTGATATATTTCATTATTATATGTAGAACATCGTTTGCTCGATTCACATCTTTCACTCTAGCCATCCTAAAAGTAGGAATGTACCAAATTTTCAAATAGCTAACCCACTTATTTATTTAAGTTCATGTGTACAAGTGGGACGATGGTCAGGTTAAATAGATTGGAATGAAACTAGTTGAATGAATAAAGTTGGAGAAACACCAGATTAATTTACATTGTTTTTGAACAGTCAGTTACCTAGTCAACTAGTTAAATTCTCTTGAAATCATGCATTGTCTTTACTATTTTCTTGGGAAATGTCAAACCCTGTTCATCGAAGCAGATCGGCGAATAGAAATTATTTTAACTACATATCGCATTGTAATGGGAGCCTTTTTCGTTCAGTCAGTATCAATCTCTAGTCCTGAGTGTTCCTGACTACCAAATTCACAGGTAACGAGAAGCTCCTAGAGATTGGCATAAAAAAATAATTTAATTTTAAAAATAATTAAAAATATTGGCATAAAATCTAATGGCCTCCATTGGCCATTTCTGAGTAGCATGTATGCTACTCAGAAACCTAAAACACGCATAGTTTTATTCTTTTTAGGAACAAAATACGACAGCAGTACCTCCTATATACTTCAAAAGTTTCCTCATCGGGTTTCAACATGGTAATATAATGTAAAGACGCAGAGCCTCCCTGCCCTGCAGATTTGTTAGCCCAGAAACTTTTACTGCATTCGACTTCTTTAAATCCTCAACACCAGTAGCATAAATGATAAAAATCATCTTTAAATTTGGAGAGCTTTTTTGTTAAATCCAGCACGTCAATCTCTAACGGATCGGGTTTTTTAGATTCCATCTTGTGGCTCAACAAATCTGAGGTTGGGCACGAATTCACAACAATTCACCAACATTCACTGACACACAATGACTGAAAACATAGGTAATCAACTTTTGACTGTGCCGCGTTAAAGGTTCGTTCATAAATAGTCGCATCAGAAAATGATAACTTATAACTGGTATATTAACCCCACCACTCCCAGGAGGATGTCGTCATTAATGAGATCATCACCATCGAAGTTTTTTGAACATTTAAATACATCGAATAAATCAAATACCTCACCTTCAAAAGGTTTAATTAGGACATTAATGAACGAGACGTTCTGAAACAATCAAGTCGAATCACGAGACTCCAGACCCTGACTTGCTCTTTAGTTCGACTACCCACTGCGTGGCATTCCCAGGACTCCAGTCGCCATGATATTTTACACAGATCAGTTTTTTCTTAGATTAGTGATCTGGATGCTCGCTACGCTCGCATCTCAAAAGCGCATAAGATCAAGTAGTCAATACCTTAGTAAAAATTTAGATTAGTTGGTCAGGGTCTAGATTCTTGTGACTCAACTTGATTGTTCGCGAACGTCTCATTGAAAATTGCCTTGTAAATATCAGCTGATGTAATGCCAATATTGGAATTACCTGGTGATATAGTTCCATTTGAATTTATTCTGACGTTACGAAATCGAGTTTATTAACTATTGTCCATGCGGATGTACCTACTAGTGAAGTATTGGTACCCAAGTGCTAAATTTAATCTCTTAAATTTTTCCCAAGTCTACCTATAGGTAGCCGAAGCATTGTTTTCACTTTCGAGCGATTGAAAAAGTTGTGGTCTCCTCTAAAATCAAACGGTTTTTTTTCCCCCTTTGTGTTACTGATTCGGAATCAGCGTAAAATTTCCTATAAGAATATGTATCAAGTTTTCAAAAAAGTTGAAAAATCAGTCAAAAGTCGTAAAAATCGGTAATATTTGCATGAAACATTGTCCAAATTCAGATTGAACTACTCTTATGGAAGTATCCCTGTATAACCAATTTTAGAACCATGCTGTTTAAAACGTAGGTAGTAGGTGCTTTAAAAAAAAAATGTAATCACAACTGATGAGTTTACTCTGTGCATGTGTTAATAATTTGATTCCATGTTTGTCTATCAAAATCAAAATGTCGAAGATTTCTTCAAAAATTCGCTCATGGGGTCATGCTGTATGACTGGACTTTTTGTGTGTGTATGTCCGCAAATCCTTGTAACAAGATTAATTTCTACAATATTCAACCGATTCTTTCGAAATAATCATGGAATGTTTGGGTTAGGGTGAAGATGATCCCCTATTAACTCCATACTTCTCAAATCATTACTCCATTTTGCGCATGCGCAAACGTAAATTCCTTGAATCGTGATTGTTTTACGCCCTAGTCGGCCAATCCCGCTCAAATTTGGTGCATAGTTGGAGGACAATGGGAGATAATTCCGTGTTAATTTCAACATGATTGCATCATTATTAGCTCCTGCGCATGCGCGAGTGTGTATTCCCTTGAAAAAGGTCTAGTTTTCATCAGATTTTGATTTCATTTTCTGGGAATTTGTGGATTAGGCTGTAGATTGTTCCCTACCGATTTCGTTTGTCTCAAATTAGTACTCCATTCTGCGTATGCGCTATTGTAAATTACTTCAAGCATCATTTTCCCGTTTTTTCAAGCATCTTTACTGTGAAGCGCAAAATTGCGGGGTCTTGGAACTGTAAAAGTGTGAACCCGTCTCGGAGGCACAATACGCCATGTTCTGATCATATATTACATAAAGGGTTTAATAATTATATACCAATGATCTGCGTAGAAGGGCTATCTAACACAGAAATAATAAACCATTTTGTAGTAATATGCAGCGTTTTTAATTGCGACATTTTAAACTTGAGACACAAAACACACATTTCACTGGGGGAAAAATGAGACATTATGTCCATATACCGATGTGTCTGCATGTAGCGTACATATTTTGTCACAATATGACATGGATATGTCTTTTTCCCTTCTTGTTTGTCTTCTTCTTCTTTTTTGTCTGTAAATAATTCTTCATTCGTTACAACATATGCAGGGGTGCCCCCCCCCCACCCCCCAAGCGCAACCACTCGGGCCCCCCTCCCCCCCCCCAACTCCCCCCCCCCCCCACCCCAACTAAAATATTTATTAAATAGGTAATGTAAATGAAACACTGATGTGATAAAGAATGTTGTATTTCTTGTTTTACAAATGTTAGCTGCCCGCTAGATCGCTGACTAGTCACCACTGTCACCACGCACACCCAGTGCGGCGCGGCAGTGTCAAAGACGTTACCTACCGCTGTCATTATGGCACTCACAACGCATGCGCACAATACCTGTTTTTACAACATATTATCCAATAAACTAATTCGAATTGAAAACAGCTGACGCTAGCAAATTGTTAGTGTATAAATCTTATTACTTGTTCATAAAAAAAATTTTAAAATACTCAATTTTCTAACCCCCCCCCCCCCCCAAATTTTAACGACACAGTTTGCGTCGTGACCCCCCCCCCCCCCCCCTGTGGGCACCCCTGACATATGACATAACGTTACGGAACATTCGTTCAAATGGAAACAGTGCCTGGTCCAAGAGTCATCATATAATATTATGGTGGTGCTTATTTCAGAAGGCTTATGTCATTTACCTTTGAATCGTGCTGTTTGCTTCTTGAATGTCGACCAGACGAATTCAAATTACAAGTTAAAAAAGCTTTTTCTCTAACAACAGGATTGCGCCCCGACCCCTAGAGCTCCGTCTGATGCAATATTAATAAACGGGAAACCTCTCTTTTGTGAAGCGTTTGGCAAAAGACAGCTGCTCGCCCTCTCGGCTCTACGGAGAGATAAGAGACTTATCAGTTTGGTAGCGCGGGTGGGTGAGGAGAGACGGGGGCGTTTGTTTTATTTACTGCCGGGACATGTTCAAACTCCGCAATCTAAGTCCCTCCTGCGACCCTCCGCTTCATTTTCCGGAGTCACTATAGCAGACCGGGAACTCAGTAATCGCAGCTTGTTACGTCCACCTGTTTGAGAGAGTTGGGTATATTTTAAGGGAGGAAGTCGGGTTTACCGCGTGGTTCGCATTTTGGATATCATTGGATCTAAAAGCCCAAGATCGTTTTGTTTCCTAAAATTTACTTTAACTACACACTAAATAAACTCTGTACTTCATCTGGTAGCGTTCTCCCATATAATACCATCATTTATTTGCAACAATTTGCAACATTGAATTGCAACAATTATATTGCAACACACCAAACTCAGTACTTCATTTGGTAGCGTCCTCCCATACAATATCATCATTAATTCGCAAAATAGTAATCTGTCCCTCTCCACCCATGCTTAAGCAATATTGAACGTGCAGGACCATATATTAATTGCTATGCAATTCTTAGGCCGACCCCCAATAATTTTTTTTGTAATGTCCCAACTTTTTTTGTAACGTCCGTGAAGCGAAGCGCGAGTTTGTGGGTTCGAATCCCAGCCAGGCTTGCAAATTTTTGTATATCCAAATTTTTTTATATCAATTTTTTTCGCATCGTGGGTTCGAATCCCAGCAAGGCTTGAACATTTTTTTATATACAAATTTGTTCAGGTTAAGAATTGCATAGCAAATTATCCTCGTTTTCTACGCAGAAGAAAAGAGAAAAGATCCGGCGAGGCGCGAAGCGCCGAGTATAGATTAGAGGGGTCCAGGGGGGCGAAGCACCCTGGCGAGGCGCGAAGCCCTAATATATATATTTATCTAACAACGAAGATGGTTGTACCGTGCAACCGTTGTGTGAAGTTAGCAGTTGCGAAACATGAATTGTCCAAAACACAACTTACAATTATAACTTTGTTTACAAGTAGGCTTGTGTTATTTGGTTTGTGACAACAGAAGCATTAGACAAAGCTATGTTTTCCAAGTATAAAAGCCTAGAGCCAGTCTTATTTGGAAATACCTTACAGTTACCGACGAAAAACTAAAAAACCAAGTCAGTCTGCTTAACTTGTTTTATTCAGAAAGAAATCAATCCTAGGCAATAAAAGTTGCCTATTAGGTAATTGATACTTGATAGATAACAAAAAAATATCAAATTTTGTATTTGCTCAAATCAAATTAACTACAGCCTTGAATGAAAATATAAATCTGAAATTTAGAATTTGTAATAAGAATTAATCTTCAAAATTTATTTAATTTTAATAAGTAACTAAAGCATTAAAGCTTCATTGGAACAATAACTCCTAATGACAATAAATAGAGATGGAAAATATATTAGCTAATTAGACTAATAACTTCATCTACGACGGAACGGTAAGCTATTGGTGCCAGTATTCATTGCGAGAGGCTATCGATAGATGTGCAGTAACAACTTGCGGAACGTAACAACTTCTGCGACCAGACGAGAAATCGTCTGGACCCAGACACAATTAAAATTTTGGTCTTTTTAAACAAAAACCTTACGTAGAACAGATGGAGAATAGAGGTTTTATTACCCCATGTTTTGTTTTTATTTAAAAATTACCTCATTTGCAAATATATTGGGATCAATTTTAACATGGAATCATGTTTTAGCGATGGATCCCCCGCCGAAAAGTGAGACTATAAAGTGAGATGAAAGTAGCGCCAATAATTGTGATGATTTCCGCTTACAACCGAGTCGTTGCTAGGGATATGATACTTCGTCGTTTTTCATCCCACAAAATTCGTTGACCATTCGTTCGAAAGCTCTCGATTTATCGAACCATACTATATTAACTACTGCGAAGTGCGTGGCCAACAAGCTGAGTTATGAGCATGGTTATATGAATAATTGTTTACACACAGGTGATCATTCTCAATTATTGATATTGTGAACATGATTGCAACCGCTTGTTAATTTCTGATGATTTCATTGAGCTGGTGTTTCGATTATGTGATTCATCGCAGGTGATCCGAATATTGCGAGAACGGTTTGATTTGTGAAGCGGTGGTTAAATCATTTTAATAGGTTATTTCTATACTTTACACTATAGGAAGCTGTAATTTCGTATGTAGCCTCTTTAGCCTCTTTCTATAATAAAGTGAATGTTTACTCGCGAGTTTCTATTAGGAGATCATCATCTCACAAGAGCTCAATGGTCGTGATCATTTCTATAATAAAGTGAGAGCGAGGAGCTAAAACATGATTCCATGTTTTTTACATTTTAGCAGTCAGGCTCAAAGTAATAACATCCGGGGGGTTGCAGGGGGGCAAAGCCCCCCTGGCGGGGTCAAGGGGCGGAGCCCCTTGCGAGGCCCGAAGGGCCGAGTTTTAATCTGAACTCCTATTTTTTTATTGCAGTTTCAGATTTCTCCCAAATTTTATGAAAGAATCACCCCCAAACGATTTTTTAAAAGTATTCCTAAGTTATATGTTGTACAAAAAAATTTGAATATATTACTAATTCAAGAGGAATTTTCGTTTTTCACCTACAGGTAAGTTAGGTATTATGCGCCGATGGTATCGGTATCGAGAATCGGGAATCGATAAATTTTGGTATCGACTCATCTCTACTATTTACCTTCCTAAATCGGATTCACCGAGAAATGTGAAATTTAAATCTTCCGTTAAACGCCTACATGAGATAGAGTATCTCATGTGGGCGTTTAACGGAAGATTTAAATTAAAATTTCTCGGTGAATCCAATTTAGGAAGGTACCCTAGCTAGTACTCGTAGAGTACTCTCTGCTTCTTCATCAACCACGTGATACGAATTTCTGATAATAATTCCATTGTTGAGGGGGAAATAGCGAACCCCTCTCAAATTCGCGGTGAATTCCTCTCTATGAAATTTATACTCTTCCGATTTCGACCCCATAAATTGCCAGTCCTGGTTTAACTGTTTTCCGCGATGTGCGGAGGAGGGTGTTGGGGGTTTTTTTTTTTTTTTTCAGTTAAATCTCCTTTGAATAACACATATCCGAGTGGGATGGGGGAGGAAGGAAACTGGGGAAAAAGAGGTGCACCCAGACCAAGTGTGATATAACGCTCCCGCCTTTACATATATGAATATAATTTCGTTCCCCCCCGGACCCGTCGTCGCCCTAGTTGACCCGGTCCGTTTCATATATGCAGCTACTCTCTTGCTAGTAATACCTTCAGATCGTATATCAGAGGTGGAGTCCGGGTATGGGAGGATTTTCCTGTAACTTCACCGATTCCTGCAGTTTGTTTGAAGGGGGCAAAGGGAAGGTCCCTTCTGCGAGTAATTCCCGAGGGGATAGTGAGCCCCAGACAAGCTAAAGGAATCGCACACTTTGATATTACGTGCGTATTTTTCCTATGGAGTTCTTCCAACTGACTACCTTAGGGCACATATACGATTTCGCAATCCGATATTCCTCGAGCGAACCTTGCAAGTCGTGGAACCGTTCTAGACAAGTTCTAAAATTGGTCTTAAGAACTGTTCCTTGGAATTTTCATTGGAACAACAACCGAACTCCTGTAGGCACTACATGTCATCACCTGCATATTTGCCTTTATAGTCACCCATTGAGAGTATATCTAATCATAGTTCACACCTTTATAAATGTATAACGGTAGAAACATAGATACTGTGAACATTGTAGAATATTGATATTTTTACATACATCCATCCCCCCACCCCCTTCCACTGGCAATGAAATATTTCCTTACCACTATTTAAATGATATTTAAAATCATCGTCTTTTCCTAATTATCTTCTCCGACTACGACTAATTCCACACAGTGTGCAGCACCGACTAATGCAAAAAACTAGGAAGTTAGTAAGGTAGGTGCGCCAAATAACGCCACCCTAAGGTTCCGAATGCTGTTGCTCACTCCATTTTCAACTAATCCGCTTGAAACTTGTCCTACTTATCAATTAACTATCTAAGAACACGAAATGACAGTTTTAATATGAAAAAAGCTATATTTTAAAATAAAATAATAGCAATTTTCAAAAGATGTACTAGTGGCGTTATGAGGCCCAGGAGTTCCAAATAACGCCATGTCTAATAATGTTTGCATAGGTCTCAAAATGGGTATATTTTTCACAGAATGAAGGGAATAAACAGAGATGAATGGCGTCATTGGTCTCCACCAACTTTTACTGCGTTTATTTGCATTAGACAACAATGAGGCCACGTGGTTACATTTACCTGGATTCCACAACAAACTAGATACACTGCAGTTGAATAATAACTCATTGGATACTTCATAAACAGAAAAAACACATTTTATAACAAGAAGATTGACTTACCTTGAAAATTACAGTGAGGTCTCTCGAAACAATAAAAATTGCTCTTCACTCGTCAAGGCTGATAGCAGACTGATGGTCCTTATCATCTTTTCTTGCCACTGTCTTGCGGAACGCGATGGTAACACAACCTAGTATCATTTCCATAAACTAATACGAAAATATGCAGATGGCGGTATTGGGCTACATGGCGTTATTTGGCGCTCCTACCTTAGTCGTTTTCTGTTCATGTCGTGGCGACCCAAATTACTTTATTTCTAGTACTTCGTAATATCTCATCAGTATTTTAGTAACTACATAGTACGACCTGTAATTATAAGGTCTTAGAAAAATCCTGAGTCAGCCATCCAACATGCAAGTCCTTTGTTTCTTCCTGCCCACTAAAATAGGACCTTCAAGAAAGTAGTTACGTTTTGCGTCTTTATTTTGGTTTATTATTTCCAATAATAAGCCTATGTGATCGTATAGCAAAACATTTTTATAACTCCCCCCTTTAACTTTGTCACTTTACGTATCAAGGTGCGTAGAATCCAAATTTGAAATGTCCGTCCGCGTCCGCCGTCCGGGCCATAAAAGACCTAAGAATTGAATTTAAAAACCGGTTCTTTCGCACATAGACTCCATTTGGGGTCTAGTTGGTCCTAACGTTTAACCATCCCGATCGCTTTACTCGCATAGATGCTATGGGCCAAAAATGGGCGAAAAAGTGTCTTTTTCGAGGCTTTGAGTGTTAGACTTACGCACGCGCGCACGCCTGGCACGCTTGGCAGGGGGTCACGGTGGGTGGTGAGGGGGGGGGGGGGGGTGGAGTGAGAGGAAGAACAGAGATGGATACTAGAAAAGAGACTGGCGAAAGCCCCAGAGCATGCTGGTTACTATAGCTGGCTATCTGATTCAGAAATAATAAACCATTATGTAATAATTTGCAGCTTTTTTGATATTTCAGCCAAAGGCTCTAAGCCACCAGCATCGGGGGGTCCAAGGGCTTAACCCCGAGTTAGGCGCGAAGCGCTGACTTTCTCTTATTTGATAGTTCTGTGAACTTTTGAAAACGGCGATTTGTTTACGTTGATTTATTGGTACTGTTTTTTTGGGAATGTTTAATTTTAGATAGTTAATCAATGATAATAGTGCTTCGGGAATCTGGTGATAATTTATGCTTCATGACCGGAACTTAAATAAATCTAATTTTTGTATTACTAAATTATGTCAATCATTCCATTACTGTCTAAGCCGATTTTCAATAACTTTCAACTTTCCTCGTGAAAACTTCCCAACGAAACTCTAGCCTTTAATAGATGTACGACGACATAACTCTCTCGCAAAGTTGACGTTCTCAGAAAGTCCAACAAAAGTTTCGCCAAAATCTCGAAGGTTTTTCGCGAGAGAAAAATCCCAAATAACGTCGAATTAACCGTTGCCGTATCGCGGGGGACAAAGCTGACGTTGGAGTCCATTAGGAAGCGACTATTCGGGAAGGCGGAGGACGTACCTACTTAAGAGACTTAGTTGAAGAGGAGTTATTAAACATGGAAGGAGCTGGCGGAGCGAAGTAATAGAATTAGCGCCCTCTCACGGACCCTTTGCTAATTTCAGAGGCCCGTCTCCGACTCCTAGACGTTTTCGCGCGGAGGTCGCAAATCGAATTTCAGAGCGCTTTCGCTTTAGCTAGATCTTCAAACTTGAGCCTCAAAGATGGTTCAGTTGAGAGCAAACTCGACGTAGAAACTGTTAAGGGCTGTAAGTGAAACAAGTTTTCACTTTGCTTTGAGGGGAAAAAAAAACGTTCTGAAGCCTAATCATCCCGAAGTCATCCTTATTTATTCAGCGTTTCGCCAGAAGGCGGTTGTTCAGTCTAGAACATTGTGGTAATTCAGGAACAGGTGAGATCGGAAAACACTTCAAATATTTGCACAAAGTCTTAATGATTAATGAGTGTCTTAATGAATTCATCAAGTTTTTCAACTGACCTTCTGTGGTAAGCCATCTTACAAAATCTGATGGCTTGTAAAATATAACACAAAACCTTTAGTTTAAATATAAATGATAAACTGAAGGTTTTGTGTTATATTTTACAACCCATCAGTTTTGTGAGTGTCTTAATGATCAGGCCAGTCATGGAGGGAGGGATTCATTATACCCGGGGCACGGCTTTCGTGAGCGTCTCGGATTTTTTTTCAAAAAGAAAAAAGAAAGGGAAGAGAGAGAGAGAGAGAGAGAGAGAGAGAGAGAGAGAGAGAGAGAGAGAGAGAGAGAGAGAGAGAGAGAGAGAGAGAGAGAGAGAGAGAGAGAGAGAGAGAGAGAGAGAGAGAGAGAGAGAGAGAGAGAGAGAGGAAACAAATCAAAGGGGACTCATGTTAATAACAAATGGAACTGCACTTTTCCTATTTCAAACATTTTTGGGATCCCGATTTTAACATTTTATCAATCCCTCCTAGGAAATCGTGCTTAAAAAAAGAAATTCGCGTGTTTCAAAAATTGACAGCAATTTTATTGCGCTCAAGCTCGAAAAGTACACCTAAATTCTACTTGTCGGATACGGGAATCACTTCATGTTACATCTTCCCAAATTTATAGTAAATTTTACTTTTACTTTACCAATTAGTGGAGAAAATGATTTTTCAATGAATATAAACGTAGCTTTCTTCAAATAAATCTAGAGATTTCTAGAAAATTACTGCTCTCTATGAACCAAAGAGTTTGGGGCTGTCTGTCAGCTGAATCGAATTTCAACTCTTGCAGATCTCTCACTCCATTATAATCGAGTTTTGCAGTTTTCTTAGCAGCATTTTAGTTTATTTTCTACGTTTTTCTGAGGTGAAATATAAAGTTAATGAATTTTAGGCTAATAAATCACATAACACAGAGGCCTCCTTTCCGTCTCCGACTCCTAGACGTTTTCGCGCGGAGGTCGCAAATCGAATTTCAGAGCGCTTTAGCTTTAGCTAGATCTTCAAACTTGAGCCTCAAAGATGGTTCAGTTGAGAGCAAACTCGACGTAGAAACTGTTAAGGGCTGTAAGTGAAACAAGTTTTTTTCTCCACTAAATAATAAAATAAAAGTAAACTTGATTATACCGTTGGAAAGAATATTAGACAAAGCATTTTTCATGAGATTTGCCAGTTTCCAGGATTCGTTTTGGAAGAGTGGTAAAGTTTTAAAGATTTTCAGAAATATTCTTTTTTCAAAATCTTCAATGTTTGAGCTGATGTGAGGGTCTTCGGATGGTACTTTTTAAGAACCCAAGTACACTATTCTTATAGTAAATTTAATGCTGATTCCGAAAATGTGGTCAAAAGTTAAAATTGAATGAAGTAAAGTGGAGAAATTTTAGTTTAAAAGGCAAAATAGAAAACACTTTAAGAAAATCATATATTGAGAACGGATTGAGATAAAAATATGCATTTGGTGGCATTTTACTCCATTTTTGATGTAGTTTCACCCAAAATTTTTTTTGCATCTGCGAGGGAATCACCCTGTATAATGTATTTTCACCGCTCACTTCACTTCATTAGTAATCCATATTGCATCAGTGGCCAGCAGCTAAATCGCTTTGAGCAAGCAGAGGACCTTGGAGTCATATTTGACACAACTCTGACGTTTTTCACACATATTGACTCTGTGGTCTGTCCAGCAATGAGCGCTCTAAGTTATCTTAAGAGAAACACCGCTGAGTTTTACAGCATACCAGCACTTGCATCACTGTACTCAGTGATCGTAAGGCCAATAATGGAGTATTGCTCGGTCGTATGGTCACCATATTATCAAACTTACAAGGATCGGCTAGATCGAGTTCAGCGAAGGTTCGTGAGATACCTGAGTTATAAATTGCGCATACTACAAGAAGATCAAGTTCCAGAACCCTAGCCGATCGCTGCGGACTCACCAGCCTTGAAGAGCGTCGCATTGTATCTGACATGTTGTTCCTTTTCAATTTGTTGAACAACCGGACTGTCCAGAACTCATCTACGAAATCAACCTACATATTCCAGCTTTTTACTCCCGTAACCAACACTTTTCATATTCAATTCTCCATAACTAATTACCTGTACGAACAGCTTCTCAATAGAATCCCTCGTCAGGCCAGCCACATACTCTAACGAAATCCAGCTTTATACGTTACTTTAAGAAGCAACTTTAAGTACTTTTTCCATGATCGTATTGGTTTATTATTTCCAATAATAAGCCTACCTATGTGATCGTATAGCAAAAAATTTGTATAACCTCCCCTCAAACTTTGTCACTTTACGTTTCAAGGTGCGTAGAATCCAAATTTGAAATGTCCGTCCGCCGTCCGGGCCATAAAAGGCCTTAGAATTGCTTAAAAATCTGTTCTTTCGCACATAGACTCCACTTGGGGTCTAGCTGGTCCTAACTTCTCGCCATCTCGATCGTTCCACACCCATGGGTGCTATGAGCCAAAAATAGGTGAAAAAGTGTCTTTTTTTTGTATATTTCAAGTTGTATAGAAATTGGAGATTTATGAGTGAAAAGAAAATGTTAGCTATTAATTTTATGGAAAAAAAAGGATTCTAAATGATACTCTTCTATTCAAAAAGAGATTTTGGATTTTAGGCTATTTTTTGCAATTTTATAGATTTTTTAAAACAAAATTTAATGAAGTAAAAGTTTTTAGCATAATTTCGTACATACATTTTTGAATGTTCTATTTCATAGTTGATAAACATTATTTGACCAATCTTATGCCAAAAAATGTCAATTTAACGATTCTTAGCCATTTTCAGTGATTTTGTCAGCACATTTTTTGAAATTTGACCAATTAAATGATATCAATATACAGCATAAGTAACACTTTTATGTGTTGGAAAGATGACTTGGTAATAAATTGTTATGTTTATCAACTATATTAAAAAGCGTAAAATTGTGAGATTCCGCTGCTGTAATGGATTGAACCTATTTGTGAGGTCCGAAGCTCCGAGTTCCGATACTAAATATACTATAAGCGGCGTTTAATAATTATGGACCAGAGATCTACGTAGAAGGGCTGCCTAATACATAAATAATAAACCTTTGTGTAATAATTTGCAGCGTTTTTCCATGATCAGCCGTCTCGAACCTACCGCTCAAAAATATTACGCAAAATCCACCGTCCGCCCTGAAATCTCTGTCCACATAGCCTACACTCATCTCAGCCACAAGAAGTGATTGTGATTTTGACCTTATATATACACACATTTACCTATATTGGATATATTTACACTTTGGAAATATATTGGTTAAGCCCTTGGATGCTGGTGGCTTAGAGCCTTTGGCTGAAATATCGAAAACATGGAACATGCTGTAACTGGTACTGGAAAAATAACATACTTCGAAGGGGGCCACCCTGGAAGGTAGAGAATACTTACCCGCCAAAACGCCTACCAATAATTTTCTATTTAGGTATAGTAAGAAATTAGGGCATATCAAAAATGTAACTAGCAATGACAGGGATTCGCATGTACCATCATTTTCTCACGTTCTTACGTTTGGCTTTATAATGCTGATTTGTTCTCGTATGAAGACTTGATGAACGTTTTCCAGGTAGGTAAGTAGGTATATATTTATGTACCAACTTCAGGTCGAATAGGTACCTAACTACGTTTTCTGTTTGGAAATTTCTCTGATTTCGTAATTGTTTATCATGTTTTTCAACGTTTTCCACTTGTGAGAACTCGAGATTTGTGCTAGGGAAGTTCCTTACGTTTGCTGAACATGAGGATGAACTGCTGAGCTACACTTTTGTGTTGGGCCTTGCTTCGGCCGCATTTTTAGGAACTCCTATCTCTACTATCTCGTATCTCTTTTTTAGGGTGGTTAGAAAAAAAGAAGGTAATTATCTCATATCAATTCTATGTATGTATATATATATATATATATACAAATTTATTATTGGTTCTACAGAACTTTATAAATTATTATTTAAGAAAGAAATTTCACAAATAGAAGAAGAAAATTTAGGTTCTGATATTTCGAAAAAATCTTGACCACAGAATAGAGAAGGAAAAGTAAGTAAATTTAACTTGCGTAGTACCTGGGAGCTTGAAGCGTAATTAATTAATCCATGGCCGTGATTGTAGACACATATTCAATCGTTCAAATTGAGGCCAGGTGGTCGGTTTGCTCCAAGTACCCTTCGATGCGCTCTCTCAGATTGTTGCAGCAGTCGATCATTAGATGCATCTGGCAATATATATATGGATATATATATATATATATATATATATATATATATATATATATATATATATATATATATATATATATATATATATATATATATCCTCCAAAATGTCGAAGCTCTCTCGGTATTATTATTCAATTTCAACCCTAAAAAACCTCTTGAACGATTCAAAAACGCTGCAAATTATTTCACAAAGGTTTATTATTCATTCAATTGAAGCTTGCGTACGTCATAAGGCCCGTCCAGACTCCTCGGCGTGTCCTATTTCGAGTTGCCACAACCTATACTTCTATAATTATATAAGTACGCATGTTTATATTTCTCGATTTGAGCTCCTATCTATTCAAATAGTTATTGCCTTAATAATATCATTATCTAAGTACGTACGAAAAGTCGAGAGGATATGTTATTAAATATGCGTAGGAAAAGCATTGGTATTAACACACAAATATGACCTAGAAAAAAACATATATTCATGCCTCGAAGGAACGCCGTACCCACCACAAGGTGCCGCGAAGCCTCCTCTCACTCCACCCCTCCTCCCCCCATCACCACCCACCGTGACCCCCTGCCAAGCGCGCCAGGCGTGCGTGCGTGCGTAAGTCTAACACTCAAAGCCTTGAAAAAGACACTTTTTCGCCCGTTTTTGGCCCATAGCATCTATGCGAGTAAAGCGATCGGGATGGTTAAACGTTAGGACCAACTAGACCCCAAATGGAGTCTATGTGCGAAAGAACGGGTTTTTAAGTCAATTCTTAGGCCTTTTATGGCCCGGACGGCGGACGGCGAACGGCGGACGGACATTTCAAATTTGGATTCTACGCACCTTGAAATGTAAAGTGACAAAGTTTGAGGGGGGGTTATAAAAATATTTTGCTACACGATCACATAGGCTTATTATTGGAAATAATAAACCAAAATATACAACTAATACTTAACACTAAATAACCAGTACGTTTTTATATCAACATTACTTTGGTTCAATTTTCGAAACCTCGAAGTTATAGGAAGTTGGGTTTCAAAGGTTAAAAAATAAATAAATAAAATTGAACTTTTTTGATCAGTTAAGCATTTAGATTCATGTATGTATCCGCGAGCCCATCAGTCAGCTGCAAGGGAATGGCCTACAATGCATCACCTCTCACGATACGTAAACGGCTCAAAATATGAAACGGTCGTCCGCGGCAGGAGTAAAAAAAACATTTTAAAAAATCGGCGGCGAGATAGGAGATCGAGAGTCGAGGGCAGGTGATGGGGGAGCAGGACGCCTATCAGTTGTGTTGATCTCGGCTCGTCTGAGTTTTCCATTCCCTTCAGTGATTTGTGACTCTCAGAGGGACCGTGTTGCGGTGGAATGGGGAATTTTCGGGGGGGATGGGAGTTTTAGCGCCTGGCAGGAGAAAAGAATTAGCGGTTGGTCCCATCAGGTGGACTCCGGGAGGTGGAGTGGGGCGAACGGAAATGGTTTTTTAAAAGAAGGTCATTAGGATCAGAATTACGGGGCTGTTTGAGGACAAACAATTGAGATTGAGTTGTGTGTTGTTGTTCTTATGTTATTACATAGGGGCAGAGCCGGTCCTAGGCGCATGCGAACCAAGCGGCCGCTTAGGGCGCCGGTCAGGAGGGGGCGCCCCCTTTTGGAAAGGCGCCCCAAGTTAAAAAATTTATCCCGAGATAATTGTAAAAACCCGCCGAGAAATAAATATTACTATGAAAATATAATTAATGCATGAAGAATATGTACAGGTTGCCTAAGAGTTTGTCAAATTTGGCGCCTTAGAAATTAGTACGCAACTCTGTCGACTAGGGGCGCAGGGGCGCTCATGACTGTCGCTGCTGCGATGGAACATGGAAGACATATCCAATCGACCGGTTCATCTCTGCATCAATCTCTGCCGTGTATCACAGAGTACTTTTAGCTTGCGTTTTGCCAGTGTTTTTCTCACGTAGTTAGGGAATCACTTTGTTGTAGTACAGTTTAAAATACACGGTATAGACTTTTATTAAGTATGTCTGAAAAGAAGAAGCTGTCGGGAGCAGCGAATAGAAAAAGAAAAGCAGCGTTCAAAAGCGAAGACTAGAAACATGCCAAATTGTTAAAAGACCTCTTAACCCGACCACCAGCATCACGAAACGAAAACAAGCTAAAAAAAAACCGCAAGCTCATTTTATTTGGCCACTCTTCTGTCACTATGTGTCATTCACTATCTGCTCAACTCTTAGAAACATGTGACCTCAAGATCATTTAACAATCGAAATATCGCAACCAGACCTTCCGCATGGGTAACAAAAATGGCTCGGACCGGCTCTGCTTAGGGGGCAAGTGCGTACACCTGCTTTTCATAAATCTGACTTTGTGATGCTACTACAGGACACTAGTCTCTATAATAAACGGACACATTTTAAAATCCTGTAACATTCACAAATTCGATCGTAGTGAATGAAAAATAAGCAGAACGTGTAGAGAAAATCATTAAGTTTTATTCACAATCGAAAAATCGGAAAACAATTATCAAGTTTTAAAAATTATGTCATTTAAATGACGACCCTGTTTGCTAACGGACAATTTCTCGTCTTATTGACTGCTTCAATGCTTGAATGGTTCGTGGTTTGTCCACGTACACTTTAGATTTCAGGTGGCTTTTTGCGAACGATTTTTCCCGGACGCGTGATCTCCCGGCATGGGGATGTTCCCTGGCCTCCGAGTTTCCCAGACCTCACCCCCTGTGACTTTTTGGTTTATTATTTCCAATAATAAGCCTATGTGATCGTATAGCAAAAAATTTTTATAACCCCCCCTCAAACTTCGTCACTTCACGTTTCAAGGTGCGTAGAATCCAAATTTGAAATGTCCGTCCGCCGTTCGCCGTCCGCCGTCCGGGCCATAAAAGGCCTTAGAATTGACTTAAAAAATCTGTTCTTTCGCACATAGACTCCACTTGGGGTCTAGTTGGTACTAACTTCTCGCCAGCTCGATCGCTCCACTCTCATGGGTGCTATGAGACAAAAATAGGTGAAAAAGTGTCTTTTTTTGTACATTTCAAGTTTATTAGAAATTGGAGATTTATGAGTGAAAAGAAAATGTTAGCTATTAATTTTATGAAAAAAAAAGTATTCTAAATGATACTCTTCTATTCAAAAAGAGATTTTGGATTTTAGGCTATTTTTTGTAATTTTATAGATTTTTTAAAACAAAATTTAATAAAGTTCAAGTTTTTAGCATAATTTCGTACATAAATTTTTGAATGTTCTATTTCATAGTTGATAAACTTAATTCGACCAATCTTTTGCTAAAAAATATCAATTTAACAATTCTTAGCCATTTTCAGTGATTTTGTCAGCACAGTTTTTGACATTTGACCAATTAGATGATATCAATATACAGTATAGGTAACACTTTTATGTGTTGGAAAGATGACTTGGTAATAAATTGTTTTGTTTATCAACTATATTAAAAAGCATAAAATTGTGAGATTCCGCTGCTGTAATAGATTGAACCCATTTTTGAGGTCCGAAGCTCCGAGTTCCGATACTAAATATACTGTACGCGGCGATTAATAATTATGGACCAGAGATCTACGTAGAAGGGCTGTCTAATACATAAATAATAAAACTTTTTGTAATAATTTGCAGCGTTTTTTCTATGGGGCCACCTGAAATCTTAAAGTGTACGTGGACAAACCACGAACCATTCAAGCATTGAAGCAGTCAATAAGACGAGAAATCGCGGAAATACCGGAAGATATGGTGCAAAGAGTGATGCAGAACTTCAAGGACCGTCTTGAACTGTGCGTTACCAAACAGGGTCGTCATTTAAATGACATAATTTTTAAAACTTGATCATTTTTTTCCGATTTTTCGATTGTGAATAAAACTTACTGATTTTTTCCACACTTCTGCTTATTTTTTAATCCCTACGATCGAATTTGTGAATGTTACAGGATTTTAAAATGTGTCCGTTTATTACGGACCACCCTGTATTTCCCTCAAACTACAATTTGAATAATGACTACAGTTCTATTACATTCCCCAGACCTTTCTACGTCGAAAAACGTGTGGATATAATGAATTGAAGTTAGTGATTCATAAAGAATTGGGAAAAACCTAGAAGCATTCAAACAACGCACTTGCCCCCTGTTGGCACGTATAGTGGGGCAAGTACGTTTTCAACTTTCTACCCGAAAAATAATGAAAATAAAATAAACCAATGTAGGTAGATTTTAGGGATAATTTAAAATGAATTGTTAATGAAAAATAAAACGCCGCGAAATAGATCATTTTTAGCAACTCAACATGAATTCCTCAGTTGATAAAATGGTCAATAAACTCATCCACTTGTTGGCTGTCATCTGATTCGCTGTCGGTTAGGGAATTAGGTTTGCGTGATAGAGAATTTGAAGACTCCAGAGTTTTGCAGAATCAGGTAGGACTGAAGTTTGGGAAAAGCGTGCGGTTGTGTGTGAGGGTTGACGAAGAGGTTCTGAATGGAAACTAAGCTTCAAGACCTTGATTTTCTTATTTTTCACTGGTAATTTCATGAGGCGTCGCGGGTTTGGGCCCGCAGAGGGTGAAAGGCCCTCGAAATGGCAACGGGTTTCGGCCCGTGAACCGTCTCCCCTTTGGGCTCGTGAGTTTCGATGAGATATTAAGGGTGTCCTGTGAACCTGTGATAAGGAGTCCGTCGGCCGTACTTGCCAAAAATTTGCGGACAAAATTGAAAAAGTTCCAGTCAATCCCTTAGTAAAAATGCAGATAAGTTGGACATGTAGATCAGAATGAAGTGTATAGTTTGGTGGTCTGGATGCTCGCAAGCTCGCATCTCAAAAATACATAACATCAAGTAGTCAATCCCTTAGTCATAATGTCATCGTGATTGGGAATTACAAGTTTTCTAAATACCGCACGGTAAGTGACGAAAGTGTGAGGTTTTTTTGTTGAGGATCGCCATGAATAGTAATGTAATTTCTTATTTGCAGGGATATTACTTACGACTATGATATATAGAATCATGTATCAACAACTTATATTTATCGTAAGTATTGACAAAATACGCTCTTGTGGTGCAATTAAAGTATGGTTTTCCGAGGGGCCCAAACCAGTTGCGCCTTCAAAACCCAACGGGCCCAAAACCGTTGCGCTGCGGGCCCAAACTAGTCGTGATTTCATACGTGCGGGCCCAAACCCGGACCGCCCATTTCATGCGGTTTTTAATTATAGCCCCTAGCCCCTTATTTGAACATGCTCTTGCCCCTTATTTGAACATGCTCTTGCCCCTTATTTGAAAACGCACTTGCCCCACTGTAAAAAAAAATAGGAACAAGAACGTTTTATTGATTTACTGTAGCAATTTTTATCGCCTTGAAGTAATCGAGTACGCAGTTCATACAGAGACAACAGGTTGAAAGATAAACTGTGGAATAAACAGGAAAGGAAGGGTTTTTAGACAAGAAAACCATTGAAAACTGTACCTCCCTCAGATTCACATTCTGATATCGGACGAAGGCTTCGCGGAAAATGGTTCCAATTTCGCTTATTTGTTCACGAGACCCTCTCGAACGATCAAGTTTGTCCCCCACCCCGGCAACTACTTGGAACCATTCCCTACAAGAAGAACTGTGAGTTCTTCAATTCCGTTCAACGCGGAGCAGCTCATGAGTCACAAATGAAAAGTCACATTTACGTTTCTCAACTGTTATGTGATCGTGTTATGACCACCAAACTATACACTTCATTCTGATCTACATATCCAAATGATCTGCATTTTTACTAAGGGATTGACTACTTGATGTTATGTATTTTTAAGATGCGAGCTTGAGAGCATCCAGACCACCAAACTATACACTTCATTCTGACCTACATGTCCACTAATCTGCATCTTTACTAAGGGATTGACTACTGCTCTCAACGAAACAGGTTGAACGGAATTGAAGAACTCACAGTTCTTCTTGTAGGGAACGGTTCCAAGTAGTTGCCGGGGTGGGGGACAAACTTGATCGTTCGAGAAGGTCTCGTTTGTTCACTGAGGATGTTAAAATTTTATCAGGTGATAATAAACACCTTTTCCATCATTAGCTAAGAAACTTATTAAAATAGAGCGGCCTCATAGCGAAATAAAACGAAGAGACGCACTTGCCCCGCCTGCCCCTATGTTAACTATGTTATCAAGTACAGACACCCGCATCAACTTTCATTCTAAACTAATCAACAGTTTTCCAATAATGCTAAATGGTCAAGGGATACCGTTATCTAACACTTCTTATCATTCGGGATTGACCCTTGATACAATATTAATCGAATATCAGGATTATACGAACTTTCAACATAATGTATCTAACAGCATCGCTAACACCCTCTGGTACCTATGTGCATTATGATAAAAATAAAATTAAAAATAAAATTACAAAAATTTGTCGGGAATTATTTTTTAAAAGCTTGAATTTCTTCATTCATGTATTCTAGAACTTTTGGCGCTTGAAAACGTGTACGAATTCTTAAAAAATACCTTTTTACCCTTTGTACGGTGCAAATTACCACACAAAGGTTAATAATTTCTGTATTAGATAGCCCTTCTACGCAGATCACTGGTCTGTAAATAATAAACCCCGTATAAAGTATATTAATAAATTATCGAAACTCGGGCTTTGCACTTCCAAATGGGTTCACTTCATTAGAGCACCAGGACTCTACAATTTTACGCTTTGTAAGTGAAGATAAATAGGACAAAGATCTATGGTAAGTCATCTTCCACCCAAGAGAAGGTTAAAAACTCTGTATATTCATTTGAAACTGTTTGTTTTTTCCACATAAAATACTTAATTATAACTAAGTGTCAGTGCACAATTTAAAACCAAATCAGGAATTTAGGGAAGAGTTGATATTAAACGAAGAGAGAGTGATAAATCTTCCTCCTTTATTGATACAATCTTTAAACCCTAGCTCACCCTGTTTTATTTTTATTTATTTGAATATGGGGCAAGCCCAATTAACAACAGCATAAATACAAATGATGGGTTCAGAATTTACATGTCATAATGAAAATATAAGATAACAAACAAGAAAAAAAAATTGAATCAGCAAGAAAGATTTACTGTATGATATCAAAACAATACCGGGGACGTAATAATAAGTGACTTGAGAGAATTTAAAGAGTTCGTGAAAAAATCAAAATAAGGATGGAAGTTCAGAAGTAATGGATTATGGAGACCCTATAGTTTCTCCTCGTTGTACCTTGGTTGATGCTGTTAAAGTTAAATTGTTCACGTACCTAAACACCGTTGGATATATTCTCTCAAGTGTTAATTTATTAACAACCAAACATGTGTATATAAACACTATTCAACTATAGAAACATTACACAAACAAATCACATAACATGTTGGAGGAACTCTCTTCAACACCCCCACTCAACATGTTATCACTGAGAAGCCATTAGTCCCATTTTCTTCACACACTCGTGGAAGAGCCTGGGAGGAAGAGCTTTAGTCAGAATATCAGCTTCGTTGTCTTCTGAAGGACAAAACTGTCATTTCTATTACTGCCTTTCTTATATTTTCCTTTCTCTTTCCTGGCATCACTCTCTTCTAGAATTTTGATTTTCAGAGTTTCAGGTTTTGGCAATTCATCTCGCGTTTCTATTGCGCATCGAAAATTTTCATACTCTTCAGGTAGAGAGTAAAGCAACAGAATAGCTAGCAAATCTTCATTTATGTAGATATCCATGTCCTTAAGCTTATCAAAAGCGTCAAAAAAAAAAAGTTTATGTGGTCCCTTACATCATCTCCGTCACTCATTTTAGCCAGTGTCAGTTGTTTTAGTAATGTTGCCTTCCGAACTGGACCTTTAGATTGATAGATTGAATTTAATTTATCCCAACTTCCTTTGAAGTGGTACAACCCTTAACTTGTTTTAACTCTGAAGGGCTAATCGATAAGATCAAGTCCGACTTCGCTTTCCTGTCAGCTATATCCCATGCTTGAGCGTCAGCCCCATCATTAGGTCTGGCAGTTGTTCCAGAAACATATCCCCAAGCATCATTTTTCACAAGAACTGCTTCCACTTGGATTCGCCATGTGTCGAAATTCGATCTGCTCAAAGTTTCAATTCTCAAGACACTATTAACTGACATGTTTTCCTATTGTTTTCTTCTATTATTTCACTTCCTATGAACTGTAAGTCTCATAATCTGTTAAAGTTAAATTGTTCACGTAAACACCGTTGGATATATTCTCTCAAGTGGTAATTTATTAACAACCAAACATGTGTATATAAACACTATTCAACTATAGAAACATTACACAAACAAATCACATAACATGTTGGAGGAACTCTCTTCAACAGATTCTTGGAAATCTAGAAGGTCTAGGCGTCTTCGTGTTACAGAGCGGCACTGAGAAGAGGGCTTTGATGAAGGGCACTGCCGTTGACGAGACGGTAGCTATTCGTCCCGGATCCAACTCACGGTGCAAGGATAACGGGGGCCAATCGTTACCAAGCGTAGACAGTCGACGAAAGATGCCGGATTTCGGCGCTCGTGGGTCTTATAAATCCTCGGTCGGTCGGCCTTTTCGAGGTGGGGTCACTGCTGAGGCCGGTCTCCTCACAGCTGATCCGACATAAGGGTCCACCCCCTGCAGGCTTTGCCTGCCAACCCCCGCCATTGCGCTCTGACCCATTTTGGCCTGACCATTGCGCTCTGACGCCAATCAGTATCCAATAATACTGTTTAATAATAATCCAATTTATACTGCCCACCCCTTTGGCGAGATTTATACTATCCACCCCGTATCGTGAGAGATTGCTGCGCGAGACTAGCAATCGACTGGGGTTCGTATTGTAGCGACGACATTATATTTTTTCCATTCTTCCCAATCACTTTCAATATTTTTCAGCATGGAACACGCTTTTCCCGGGACCTAAAATTGAAAAATGTGACAGAACTCGGCGCTACGCGCCTCGAAAGGGAACAAGCTACATTTCAAATTTCAGCTTCATATGTTGAATAGCAAAGAAATTAATTCCGGAGCTAACTCTGTTGACCTGGGGGGCTCTAGACTTCATGATCCGTTTCTAGGAAGCAGCAGATTTCTCCTGTGTTTTCACATTAATGTGACAGAGGAATAGCTGCCTAACCACCGCTCCCAGCCAGAGCTGGATAATTTCAAATGAAGTGGGGACTATTAACATGTATCATGTTTTAGCCCTGGGGTCCTAGCAAATTTTGCGAGTCAATTTTTTTCCGCGCACGAAACATATAGTGTTACAGTGATTTCCGCCTACAACCGAGTCGTTGCTAGGGAAATGGTACTTCGTCGTTTTTCATCCCACAAAATTCGTTGACCATTCGTTCGAAAGCTCTCGATTTATCCAACAATATTATGTTAACTACTGCGAAGTGCGTGTCCAACAAACTGAGTTATGAGCATGGTTATATAAATAATTGTTTACACACAGGTGATCATTCTCAATAATATATATCTATATCTATAAAAGAGGATGTATGTATGTATATATGTATATTGCCTATAGACTCCGAAACCGCTCGACAGATTGTAATGAAACTTTCAGGTATTATTAGGCATGATTCAAGGATTGTTCCTGTAAAGTTTGGTGCAAATCCGTTCAAAGGGCTCTGACCCAGAGGGCATAAAAGGGTGCAGTGTCAGGTTTTAGAAATTTTAGTGGTTGTAGAAATAGTTGAACAGAAAGTACTGGTACCTTCTTGACGGCCTACTACATTTTTTTGACATTTTATGTCTTTACTATGGCACATAAATGAAAAAGCGTCACTCGGGGAGCGACACGCGGGGAGCGTCACGCGGAGATTCCCTAATGATCCCACGATTCTGAGATTTGGTATGTAGCCCCTTGAGAGACTTCTGAACACAACTGATCGATCCCAGATCAGCTGAGTGGCTCTAGAATCCAGTTTTTTCCCTAATGATCCCACGATTCTGAGATTTGGTATGTAGCCCCTTGAGGGACTTCTGAACACAACTGACCGATCCCAGATCAGCTGAGTGGCTCTAGAATCCAGTTTTTTCCCTAATGATTCCACGATTCTGAGATTTGGTATGTGGGCCCTTGAGGGACTTCTGAACACAACTGACCGATCCCAGATCAGCTGAGTGGCTCTAGAATCCAGTTTTTTCCCTAATGATCCCACGATTCTGAGATTTGGTATGTGGGCCCTTGAGGGACTTCTGAACACAACTGACCGATCCCAGATCGGCTGAGTGGCTCTAGAATCCAGTTTTTCCATAATGATCCCACGATTCTGAGATTTGGTATGTGGGCCCTTGAGGGACTTCTGAACACAACTGACCGATACCAGATCAGCTGAGTGGATCTAGAATCCAGTTTTTTCCCTAATGATCCCACGATTGACTTAATAGCAGTTTAAAATTACGATCAATAAACAAATTTAATTTGGGCGCAGCAACGCGCGCGGGGGGAACGCTAGTGGTTTATATACTCGAAAATAGATTCAACTATTTATAGGTAAGCAGAAAGAGACTCCGGGCATAGTACAGTAGGTACATGTGCATATATATTATTAAGGTTTAAGCCGCATCTCAACCAAAAGAGTCATTAGTGGCATTGAACAAGGAGTCTAAAGGGACACTGGAAGTGGCAAGATTCTAAGGGGAACCATGTTGGCATCCTTGACTAAAAACAAGCGCCATCATGGAGTCCACTGGTAACTTGGAGGGGGAAATAATGAGGAGTACAGTGATGACCACTGTTTAGCCCCCAAAGTGCATTAAAAGAAACCCAAAAATAAAGTAATACAACTAAGACTAGATGTAAAATAGGCTAACAACTATATAAATGTTACTATATACAATTAGCAAAGTGAAATAAAACTACGACTAGATGTATATAAATATATCACAGATCGGATATCACAGTTCGTAGTAGAGTTCACTGAGAGGGTTGATGCTGGACTCGGAGGTCCACAAGGGCCGAGCAGTCCTCCAGAAAGTGGAGGATGGACAGATCACCCCACACCTTCCACACACAACTTCTCGAGCTAGTGGGTCTAGCAGGTGTCTGTGAGTAAGACGGGAATGGCCAATGGCAACCCGGTTGACCGCTATTCGATCCCTCCTTGAAAGTTGGGTTACAAAAGGGCCCTCCGGGCACAGGTCTTGAAGGACACCACGCAAACCTGTGACCTCGCCCTGCCATTGCTCGTGCCAGATGGAATTGGCTTTATGTTGTATGTAGGAGATTTGATCCTCTATGCATATAGGTAACATATCAATAGAGTTATCACCAGAGCCCTTCACAACATGGCATTTACTTTTGCCAAACGTGGCTCTAAAACACATGGCAAAATGGCACTTATTTTGGCCAAAAATGGCTTTTATTTTGGCCAAACATGGCATTTATTCTTCAAAATCAAAACTTTTTTTTCTTTTTTCCCCCACCTTTTTTTCCTCATTGATAGGAAAATTAAAACTTGCCATTTTAGTAACATTATGTACTTTATTTACAAAGTGCATGATACAAATTACAAATTGACTACAAAAAATTGAATTTAAATCTATATAGGAGAATGAAGAATCTCTTCCTATGAGTTAAAATTGTTGCAGAACTATTCCAGGTGGGCCAAGATGCAATCCATGCAGAAACCAAGGCGTCGGTCACTTAAAATATATTTCAATTTTGAAAATGACCTCTCTACGTCAGCTTATGTTGATGGGGCATACTTCATTGAGAGAAGTATTCATATACTACTACTAAATGTACTACTAAATTCATATAAAATCAGCATTCAAATACATCCTAAGATACGTTACTTTGTCAGATTTGGTCAACATATAGTTTCCGGAAATGAACATTAGTGCAGTTGGTCTCATTGGATTCAGCATCCAAATATACTATTAGTATGATGCACATACACATCCTTCCATAGTTTGAATTCAGACGTTTACGATCTATCTCGAAAACTACATTAAAAATTGAGATGTCCAACGAGTCTTACCTGTAATAAGGCTATGAGAAGGGGAGATAAAAGGTAATAAAAATCACATTTTGCAGAATATCATCTCGTCCTCCACAATGAAATCCTTGTCGCCACCAATCCACTTCTTGTAAAGAACCACGTTCGAACTAGCAACTTTCGGCATAACGAATTTGAAAATGAAAAAATTTATATGAGCAAAACACGTCCACTTCACAGACACACTTCAGCTTGAAATGAACCACTCGGTGGAGGGAAGGGATATATATATATACCTACATACACACAGTCAGGCAATCCTCGGAAGGGAATCCCAGGTCTTGACCTGTGTATTACGTGACCTTGCAATAACCCTTCCCTTTTCCTGCACTAATGCCTGTAATCCTTGGACATTGGAGACCTTAAGTCCTCGGAAGGGAATTCCCGGACGTTGACTTGTGAGCTTGCCCACATGAAAATGCCCTCGTTAGCTTGCCTTTTTTGAAAAATTTTTGAAAAAATACTTGAAACCCCAACTTTTTGCGAATTTTCAAGAAAATCAGGAAAAAATGGCACAAACGTGGCATTTTCCCAGAATCTGGCAAAAAATGGCTTTTTACTCAAACATTGGCCAAACATGTCACTTAAGGATGGCGCCATGGCAAAATGGCACTTGAAGGACTCTGGTTATCACCAATGACTCTCGTTGCAAGGGCATCTGCACACTCAAGGCCATCAATACCCACATAAAAGTTATGGTTGAGCCCAATGTCGTGGCTTGGTGTAGCGGTCCACGTAGGCTTTGTACTAGGGGATCATCAGAATATGAGTCTCTAATCGCTACAAAACACATAATTTCCAACTCCCAATAATTGGCAATGTTGATCAGCCAGAGTCACTGCTCACAGCTCTGCTGTGAACAGTACATATATATTATAATACATTCTAGGTAAGGTTGTCCGGAGGAAGAGTGAAATGCATCAAAAATTGCTTACCTAGCCGCGCTCCAATGATTCCTTTGTCTTTGACCTAGTCAAATAAAACATTTCTACTCCACACCATTGAAAATGTGTTGAATAAATCCCTCTTGCCTCCACCCCGAAACCTCGAAAAAATAACCCAAAGCAAAAAACCGTAGAGTTAGTTTCCAGAGCGGCCTCTCATGTTTTTCTGTCCTTTCCTTCACAACGAACAAAGCCTGATACACATTTGATTGGGAAGGAAGAGGGCGAGGGGGTTGAAAAGAGACCGGGGAAACACTTTTTTCAAAGTCTACCAGGTAGGGACACCTTCGAAGCCTTGTTTTTCAGCCAAGCGTTGGACCGGCCCTTTGAAAGGAGAAGGGGACTGTACAAACACTGAATTTCTCCACCTTCCTCTTCATCTTTACCTTTCACTCTCTCTTCCTCTTCATCCCCTCCTCCTTCACCCCTGAAACTTTTTTTATTAGCTCCTTTGCTTTCCGTTCTCACCCTTCGCAAGCTACCCATCGTAATTAGGACGCCAGCATCACTTTATTAACGCCTTTATTTTTTATTTTTCTGCAAGATCTTTTTACAATCACCATCCAATATTTTCACTTCTTTTATCCAACCAACCTTGAAGAGGGGGGGTTTCTTTTCCATTTGCACTTAATTCCCTTTCTGAAAAGAATTACATCGTTGGGACCTCCGAGGTCTCCCTTCCCTACAATAATGTATTCTTCAGTGCCCTGATAAGGTTTTTTAGGTTCTTTCGCAACGGTTGGAAATGCAAAGCAGGACGAAAAAATACTTTTCAAAGGCCGCGGAATCTAGGTTAAAGGCAAAGGTGTCCCTAATCAAGTTTACCGAACTCTAGATGGTGCAGTTAAAATACTATATTCTGTAATAAACGAAACATCTTGCTGAAAGGGACTGTTATGAGGTGCTGAATGGTTTTATTTCGGCACTAAGATTAGTGAAACGGGATTTGGATGGCTTAAAATTCGCTGCACGTAGCAGATTGTGCAGAGCCAACCAGTTCTAAGTTCAAGAAAATGAATCACTATTTTACCAGTTTGGTAGTTCAGTTTTGTTTTGGTAGTTGCATTTCCTTGGGGAAAATCAGATGGCTAGAAGAAAACCATCATCGTCGTTAAAAACCTTTGGCAGTGAATCTGCACTATCAACCTATGGTTATTTGACTCATTTAATGAATAGTTAACAATATATTAATCAAAAACAAAGCTTCTTGCTTTCTTTACTTAAAGTATGTATGAAATTGTAAGTATGATAAACAGTACAACATACTTACAGCTCCACTTACCCGTAAAGCAAACATCATAGTTCATCTTGTAGCCAGCAAGAGATAGAAGGAACTTGAGGGAGAAAAGTTTAGCAAAGTCAATCATTCGCCCAAAGGGCATTATATAACGATATGATATTCATGGATTAAGACTGACTTTTTTCTTCTGTATATCCCTTAAACCATATTTTACAGATATGGTACCCCCAAACTTGTTAAACTTTACTGTAAAGTAAGTAAACTCTACTGTAACACAGATTTATTGCAATGTTTTAACAACATGTCGACCCCTATGAATGGAAATTTAGCTAAGGAAATAAAATAGTAACACAATAATTTCTGCTGAACACCGAATTTTTAATTGAGGACATCGATCTCCGTACGTTAAATAAGTATTACAATTTGAATCGCAATTGTTATTACAATATACATATAGAAGTGTCAGAATGGAATATATACACAATAGTGTCAGATTACGTATGGAAGTTTTCAAAAAATGCCTTTCCTTGGGAAGTAGGTATTTGGTTGGTCATTACATTGGTCTCGATCCATGTGTCACACGTCTGAAATGACACAAGCAAGCAAACAGTTAATTGAACCATTTGGAGGACAGCTGATGACGTCCGCGACGCCCGAGGCAGTCGGACGATAAGCCCAACCTGGAATGGGATGGTCATTAGATGTACCTATGTACGGCTGAAGAGCAGTCTTCGCTCTTGCAATTTTCAACTACTTATTTATGACTATCACACTGTATTGGTGTAAAACTAACTCAAACTGATACACTCAAAGTGTCATTAAACAAAGAACAAGACACACTTGACCAAAGCAAGTGGACACTGCAGACTGAATGCTGTAGTAGTGTGGTGGTAGTTCAGAGTTTGGTGTATGAGTTACACGGTCGCCATATAGCTGTGCCCACTTGTGTATGGCGACTACTGTACGCACGACCCGAGTTGACGTAGAACCTACTCACTCGACAATGCATCATTTTTTTAAATCATATCCGCCATTGTGGTACATTTTTTACGTCCTGACAGTCCTCGAACTCATCAGAACTGGGACGGGAAATCCCGGGACGTTCGGGAACTTGTGGAACCGCGTTCTGCACTGCGCTAAAAAAACTCGGCGCTCCGCGCCTCGCCAGGGGGCAAGCCCCCTGGACCCCCGGTTACCTCTATTTACATACTTCGGACGAAATTATTGAAACACAGAATGTGTTTGCGTTGTCGCGCAACCAAGTGACAACCAAACAAGCGTCATTGTTTACTATTCATTTATAACATCAATTTATATAGTTATAGTATGAAACTACGAAAAAAAATACGAAATAAATTCGTGATAAATCAAGAGCGATTTATCAAGTAAATGTCCTAAAGAGGCTACATACGAAATTACAGCTTCCTAGAGTGTAAAGTATAGAAATTAGCTTTAAAAGCCACTCATCTGATCCGGACCCTGGACATCGTCAAGTAAATGTCCTAAAGAGGCTACATACGAAATTACAGCTTCCTAGAGTGTAAAGCATAGAAATTAGCTTTAAGAGCCACACATCTGATCCGGACCCTGAGCATCGTCAAGTAAATGTCCTAAAGAGGCTACATACGAAATTACAGCTTCCTAGAGTGTAAAGCATAGAAATTAGCTTTAAGAGCCACACATCTGATCCGGACCCTGAGCATCGTCAAGTAAATGTCCTAAAGAGGCTACAAACGAAATTACAGCTTCCTAGAGTGTAAAGTATAGAAATTACCTATTCAAATTATTTAACCTCCGCTTCACAAATCAAACCGTTTTCGTAATACTCAGATCACCTGCTATGAATCAAATCATCGAAACACAAGCTCAATGAAATCATCAGAAATTAACAAGCGGTTGCAATCATGTTCACAATATCAATTATTGAGAATGATCACCTGTGTGTAAACAATTATTTATATAACCATGCTCATAACTCAGTTTGTTGGACACGCACTTCGCAGTAGTTAACATAATATTGTTGGATAAATCGAGAGCTTTCGAACGAATGGTCAACGAATTTTGTGGGATGAAAAACGACGAAGTACCATTTCCCTAGCAACGACTCGGTTGTACGTGAAAATCATCCGTCACACATTTCGTTACCATCCCGCGTTCCATTTTCGGCTAGTTAGTCCATGGCTAAAACACATTCTGTGTTAAAATGTAAAGCATGATTGAGTACGATTTCGATGAAGAAGAAGAGAGTTGTTTACCCCGCAAGATCCGAAAAAAAAGTGAAATGCGCATGCGTTAACTACGTCCTTGCGTTCAAGTTCTGAAAGTTCCGAAAAAAAAAAACGCTGCAAACTATTTCACAAAGGTTTATTATTTTTTTCAATTGAGTATGATCGTAGTTTAAGTTGGCTTGCGTACGTCATAAGGCCCGTCCAGACTCCTCGGCGTGTCCTATTCCGAGTTGCCACAACCTATACTTCTATAATTATATACGCATGTTTATATTTCTCGATTTGAGCTCCTATCTATTCAAATAGTTATTGCCTTAATAATATCATTATCTAATTACGTACGAAAAGTCGAGAGGATATGTGATTAAATAAGCTTAGGAAAAGCATTGGTATTAACACACAAATATTGTATTATATGGGTATAACACGTAAAAGTAATAAATATCCATTCTCCTTCACCCCTCTGCTACGCCCCTGGTCACCCCAGACACCACAAGGTGCCGCGGCGCCTCCTCTCACTCCACCCCCCGCTCACCCTCACTACCCACCGTGACCCCCTGCCAAGCGTGCCAGGTGTGCGTGTGTGTCCAACACTCAAAGCCCGAAAAAGACACTTTATGCGAGTAAAGCTATCGGGATGGTTAAACGTTAGGACCAACTAGACCCCAAATGGAGTTTATGTGAGAAAGAACGGGTTTTTTAAGTTATGGCCCGGACGGTGGAGGCGGACGGCGAACGGCAGACGGACATGTCAAATTTGGATTCTACGTACCTTGAAACGTAAAGTGACAAAGTTTTGAGGGGGGGTTATAATAATTTTTTGCTACACGATCACATAGGCATATTATTCGAAATTATAAACCAAAAGGGGATTGTCAGAACCGTTCGGAACTGGGTTCGCGAAACACTGCGAAAGCCAAACTCGGCGTTCTTGGCGTTCCAGAGCTGAGCGTTCTGGCACTGCGAACGAAAAAACTCGACTGCGCTTGGCCAGAACCGTTCCGAACTGGCAGAACGCAAACTGAGAACGAAGCTAAAGTCACTGCAAGGGAACCGCTGGCTATGGGCGAGGGGTACACAACCAGTCCAAACCTCACTCTACGTAACTGCTATTTAATCTTTCGTCGAGCGCAATTAATCTGTGAGATGAAGAAACACGTTTTTGAGCCATTTGCGGCGGATCGAGGAGTAGTTGGTTGGGACCCCTAGTAGGTTTTCCATTCCGCATCACTCACCAAAGGGTGCCTCGGTTTTTTCTCCACCACGTCCCTGATCACCATCAGAGGCGCGTTCATCCCTCAGATGATTTGCGCCCGATCATGTGAGTATTTTTTACTTTAATAAATTCAAAATGTTTTTCGATACCTACCTATTTCTGTCCTTGGAAAATATATTAGATAATACCTACCATATATGTAATCGGTTCCGGACAAGATAGATACTGACAGAAAAAGAGCTGAAGGGATTTATAAACGTATTGGTACCTAATACCTATTGATACCTGGAAATAAATATATTTACCTAGTAATTTTGAAAAAGCCAAATTGAAAAACCTACGGGACGTTGCCTATGTACCCATTTATATTTTCCGTTTGAAAATCGGCGTATTTGACGACCCCATTCAGTGTACCTACCTCTGGTAGAGCTCCTACTTCAGAAAAGTGAATGCTAATTCAGAGCAGCCTGCCGTTGGCGTCCACTTCGCTCGAGTGGGGACGGGAGGAAATATAATTACAGGCGAGTCCGCGAGGGGCGCTGCCGCTCTTCGGAGCTCTCTCCTGCTCTAACTTGCTAATTCGTGTCCACTCCTGCGACCCCATCTCATATTCAGAGACCCGCTCCAACGTTCTCCTTTTAGAAGGGCCAAACCCCCATCATTTGATTCGTATAATCCGATCCGGTCAGCGAGAGAACAGATCATCTACAAACTGGTTCCATGTCTTTACTGATTGTTGTAGAGGTCAGTTAGAATCCATAGGTCAATTCAATTAGCCACCTTCTGACAAGCCTTCAATGAAAACAGAGTCCGTTGCAAATAGATACCTCGGGTCTGTAATATAAATTTATGGATCATTGAATTATTCTAAATAATCATGAATGGTTCCATAACAGGTTCTCATGGTTTAAGGAAATATTGAATTAAGATGGAACGGAGAGGTTAAAATCAATCATTACGCCGCGGTCATACTAGGCTGTTTGGCTGCCGCTATTAACCAGCCGATTGTAATATTGCCAGCAAGCAGCCTAGTCTGACCCAGAACCAGCGGCTGGTGAATGCCAGCGGGCTGGTGTTTACTAGCCAAAATCGGAAGTTGAACATGTCGCACTGTTGGTTCACAAGGGGCGCAACTCAAAAAATGGCATTTTTGAGTTATTTACACTGTTAAAACCACCAGAACGAGATCTACATGCAGGTACAAGAGGCGTCTTGATAGTACCAACTGTTGCCGCTAGAATGCACAAAGAGTCCCTGTTGCATTTTTAGAGTTGGAGGGGATTGTTCAAGAACAAGGGGCGCAAGTCAAAAAGGTTTTATGACAGTTTGTAAGCGCCTACCTAGGTGTCCACCCCTTCCAGATAGAGTTGCTAATTGCATGTGTCCTCTACTTCATTTTAGTCTGTTTATGGTTCATTAATTACTCACTTACCTTCTCTCTTTTGTTTTATTATTTCTAATAATGAACCTTAGTATTTTAGTTCGAGGTATGGACTCAGTTGTTGATTTCGAAGTTTTCAGGATAATTTCCATGTACTTCCATGCTCATGGTACTATGCAATGGAAGTCTGAAAAGTGTATTGTGATTTTTCTAGTTCAATATAGCAGAAAATTTTGAAATTTCGTGGTTTAAAAGTCATTAGAATATAGAACTACTAATTTGTGAAACTTCAATCTTTGAACTAGGAATTTTGTGATCTCATGAGTCATTAGACTGTACAGAATAGGATGTGGATGTTCCATTGTTAAATAAAAAAGTATATAAGTACATTTTTCAAAGATTATTTGCCATGATTTCAGCGCCAATTTAATTTATTACTTAATAATGTACTGTTTTCCTTCTCCAATTATTGTATGCAAAAGTGGGAAGGGAATGGGCCCAACTCAAAACGACAGCTGGAGTGATCAAAATACAATGGGCGCAACTCCAAATTTAATCATTTTTTTTTTTTTTTTTTTTTTTTTTTTTTTTTTTTTTTTTTTAAAGTAAAATTGGTTATGAGTCATACAAGACCTAGTGCCATCAAAAGTTCAGTAGTTTCCTCACAAAACGCAAAAATAATTAAAGAGCTAACCTATATAGCAGCGGCACAATTGAGGTGAGAAGAATTGCAAAAACTTTGAAAGCGTTTTCCCAAAAACTACATTTTTTGAGTTGCGCCCCTTGTGAACCAACAGTGCGATGTTAACTTTTTAGCGCTGCCTACCCTCCGCTGGCAGTCACGTAACCTTGCTGGCGCTAGCCAGCCAATGTGAACCCCTAGTAGCTCACAAGCGGCTGGTGAATTAACACCTCGTGTCTAGTTTGTTTTATGCAAGCAGTGTTGGTTTCGTTAACTGTATTTTCTATTAATTTTTTTCTGTTAATTAACAGTGAATATGGCCGACAGTAACAAGTGGTCGGGTAAAGACATAATTACTTTCCTAGATATATTTCGAAATTATCCTTGCCTGTGGGACGCTTCGTCTGCAGACTATATTAACAGAAATGCCAAAGACTCAGCATATAAGGAGTTATTACAGAAACTTGAAGAACGAGGATTGAAAGCAGATTTGGACCCACTGAAGAAAAAAATAAAAAAGTTTAAGAGATACATATCGAAATGAAGTGTACAAAATAAAAAAGTCAAAGAAGAGTGGTGCGGGAGCAGCCCCCAGATAGTTTCTTCTTAATATCCAGGATCTAACCCACCATCGCCTTTTCTTCCGTTTCAACATCTGTTCACACAACTCTTTAACTCCAATATTCAACACACTTCTCAGGAGTTCACGACTCACACCAATAGATAACATGTTGCACACAACACACACACAATGTTTTCAAGTCATCAACTGCTGTTAAAACTGTACTAGCGGCTACTTAGTAGCATAATGTGAACCCTTCAGATCCGCTGGCTGATGGCGATATTTACCTGCGGCTGGTAAGTAGCAGCTGCTAAACAACCTAGTATGAGCGCGCCTTGATAATGATTAAACGCATTTATTTAGATAGGTATTGCAATACAAAAAAAGTTACACAAATCAATAAATGCTACTCCCCACTATAAGTCGTTGACTTGTTCTGTGGGGAGGAGTAATACATAATCAGCACACTCATTCAATACCTTATTCAATAATCATCTTGTAAGTAAATATAGGTAAATTAGAATTAATAGGTATATTGATACACCTACACATCAGGTAAATCACAATACATAGGAATTATTCAGTTACCATCTTGAAGTTTTAATATTATCTATTGGGTCTCCGATTGCCTCATTATTATATGTTTTTTTTTTCAGTTCTTTTTTGAACTTTTCAATTTTGGAAATAGAGCGGAGCTCATGGGGTAGGGCATTGAACAGTTTTACTCCCCGGTAATCATACGCCCATTGGCCATGGTGAGTCCTACGGAAAGGCAGTCTCAAAAGAAATTGCCCACAAGTTATTGTTTTTCCCTCATCTAAAAATTTCAGGTGGTTGCTATGTAAATCTTTATATATTTTAATTATAGTTATCTTGTCAATTAGCTCTCCCAATTTGAGTACCGCGAACTCTTTAAAGAGAGCTTCTGTCGAATATCTTGTCCTTTTTTTAAGTAATACTTTGATTAAGAGCTTCTGAGTCAGGAATAATGAATCAAGAAGGGACGCGCTACATCCTCCCCAATCATGAGCGACTGAACGAGCGCATAGTATACCATTCTACGTCTATCAAAATCTAAAAAGTTCCTCAAAATTATTGATTATCAAAAGATTGATATATATATTCCGTTTGTGCATGCAGGAAAACTCTCAGTGGGTCGAAAGCGATGTAGTTCACTTGCAACCATCTATAGCCTAAATTGTACAATCCCTAAAGATTTCATCAAAATTGGAAGGAGACTGTAGAAGTTCCGAAGAACCATCGGCTCGTCATTATCATGATTACCTAAATAGTTATTAGGTACCTACATATATGATTACCTACATATTATATTAATGGATGAATCAATTTTTGATTAGATAAGAAAAATAAATAGTTATCACATAATAATGTTACGTATTAGTCCACAAATTAATGAATTTCAGCAGAAAAAACAGTTTGTAAAAGAAAATCCACACTTCGAGGAATGGAAGGGTGGGGGTGGGAGAGTTCGTTAAACATTTGCTGAAAAAAGAAATAATTAAAATAAAAATAAAGAAAATCCCTAAACGCAAACGCTTGCATACGAGTTTGCAACACATTGGGACATTTTATGTCTTTAGTGGAAGACAAGTATGTGTTGCAGACTCGTATGCAAGCTCCAAGAGCCACTCAGCTGATCCCGACCCTGGGCATCGTCAAGTAAATGTTCTAAAGAGGCTACATACGAAATTACAGCTTCCTAGAGTGTAAAGCATAGAAATTACCTATTAATGTGATTTAACGACCGCTTCACAAATCAAACCGTTCTCGCAATATTTGGATCACCTGCTATGAATCAAATCATCGAAACACCAGCTCAATGAAATCATCAGAAATTAACAAGCGGTTGCAATCATGTTCACAATATCAATTATTGAGAATGATCACCTGAGTGTACACAATTATTCATATAACCATGCTCATAACTCAGCTTGTTGGCCACGCACTTCGCAGTAGTTAACATAATATGGTTGGATAAATCGAGAGCTTTCGAACGAATGGTCAACGAATTTTGTGGGATGAAAAACGACGAAGTACCATTTCCCTAGCAACGACTCGGTTGTAAGCGGAAATCATCAAAATATTTTCGTGAGCAATTTTCCATGACGTTTTTTTAGTTTATGTGCCATAGCAAAGACGTAAAATGTCAAAAAACATTGTTGACCTTGACGTGGTCGAATAGTAACCCATACTTATGTGCAGAGATACGAACTTTGGATCAGAAAACTTGACCTAGAGGCCAAGGTTGCAACTAATGGCACCTGGGATTGGTTCGAAAACTTTCTTTCTCGACAATCTGAGACCAATTTCAGCGCGCAAATTTTCAACGATTTTTTCTACCTGATCTGGAAAAATATTCATGAAAATCGTACTTTAAATATTACTTACTCATCTTCGGATCTACTTGTTGGCTGTGATTACCAATCAGCAAAGCTCTCCTCATTTTGAAAAAAAAAAAATCGCTACATAAAAAAATTGCAAACAAAACTTTTAACATTCCTAATTTCTAGCAAACATTTCTAAGCAGTTTTCGGGAAAGCCTTGGCAGGATTGGGTGTATTGAGAACTGTAGAATAAAGGATAAACTTTTCAGATCTGTAGAAAAATATGAAAGAATTGAGTTACGATCACGTTTTTGGGGGTTCTGCACGACTGTGCAATGTAGGTCTGGTGAATTCCCCTACAAGGTAGAAATTAACGGAATTTTGAAACGAAAGCATGAAGATCAACTAAGGAAACGGCATAGTGAGAAGAAAAACAGTTCCAGTCATGCAGCATGATCTTATGAGCGAATTTTCGTAAATTATCGTATCGTATAATGTTAAATTGTTTTGAAATTTGACCTTCTAAATTCTTGTATTCTAATAATTCTAAATAATAATTTCCTATTTAAATAGAGGTTTTAAACTTTTAACTTTTTTGCATTTTTATCGGTTTTTTAGCAAATTTAAATGCATTTTAGGTACATTTTTTCAGCATAACTTTGTACGTAAATTTTTGAATGTACTATTTTGTAGTTAATAAACTTTATTTGAGCAATATTCTGAAAAAAATATATAAATTTAACGATTTTTAGCCGTTTTTAGCCATTTTTAGTGATTTTTTCTGTACATTTTTTAAAATTTGACCAATTTAATGTGCTCAAAAAGTGCTGGCCAACGAACTCATCCTTTCATTTGGAAAGCTTGATTTTTTGGCGCAAGAACGGAATTTTTATCTCAATCCTAAGGAGAGTTATCGTCTGGAATGATATATATATATATATATATATATATTAGGCCGACCCCCAATAATTTTTTTAAAATGTCCACTTTTTTTGTGTTTTTGTCCCGAGATGGGAAGCGAGAGGTCGTGGGTTCGAATCCCGGCCAGGCCTGAAAAAAATTTTTTTTTTTTTCCTCGTGAGACGAAGGTTGTGGGTTCGAATCCCGGCCAGGCCTGAAATTTTTTTTTTTTTTTTTTTTTTTTTTTTCTCGTGAGACGAATTGCATAGCAAATTATCCTCGTTTTCTACACAGTAGAAAAGAGAAAAGATCCGGCGAGGCGCGAAGCGCCGAGTATAGATTAGGGGGGCCTTGCGAGGCCCGAAGGGCCGAGTATATATATATATATATATATATATATATATATATATATATATATATATATATATATATATATATATATATGTATATATATATATACATATATATGAAAAAGCGCAAACTTCAAGAATCGTTCAAAATGTCCAAAATGTCTCAAAACGGATTTCAATGAAGAAATTTTTCAAAAGTTTTACTTTTTTATTTTAAAATTTTCCGAGCCATTGCAATACATAGATTTTTTTTACGAAAATTGGCTAAATGTTTATTTTAATTTGTAAGCTGTTTCAATCTATTTAGAAAATGTTTACTTTATTCTGGAAAACGTTGCATTCGATTTGGAAATGTTCATTTTCATTTTTGAAAAGCTATAAGATAGAATTTGAAAGATATCCTGTGGTAGAAGAGGAGGCGGTGAAGAGCGAATGTTTTCTTTCTTGGCCCTATCAACCCCTCAGCGACCTCCATCAACCCTCAATCAATGTTAAATATTATTTTTATGTCAACAAACGTAAATAGTAATCTGCTGTTCAAAAAACTTTGGGATTTTTTTTTCAAGTTTTTATTGTTTAGAATGGTATAGCAAATTTCAATGGAATTTCGTAAATTTTTTAGCATAATTTTGGGCATGAATTTTTTAATGTGATATTTATATTTGATAAAATTTATTTAAGCTTTATTTAATTTCTTAAACTTGAATTAGTACCTATATAGTGCAGTAGCACAGTGTCCACAGTCAAGTGCATATATATATATATATATATATATATATATATATATATATATATATATATATATATATATATATATATATATATATGGAAAATTGCAAACTTCAGGAATAGTTTTAGAATGCCTCAAAACGGATTTCAGTGAAGAAATTTTCCGAGCCATGGCAATAGCTTCATTTCCTACGAAAATTTCATTTGCCATGTTTATTTCAATTTTTAAACTGTTTCAATCTGTTTAGAAATTTTTTACTTTATTTTGGAAAACGTTGCATTCGATTTGGGAAATGTTTTTTTTTTTTTTCATTTGGAAAAGCTATAAAATAGAATTTGGTAGAAATGGTGTGGTAGAAGAGGAGGCCGTGAAGAGCGAATGTTTTCTTTCTTGGCCCTATCAACCCCTCAGCGACCTCCATCAACCCCTCAGCAGCCTCAATCAACCCCCTCCCGCCGCTAACAGCCTCTATCGGCGCACCCCCGGCATCGCTCCACTTCACGTTCGTACATCTGTGCCGGGATTTCACCCTTCAAGCGGGGGAAACGGGGAGGACAGGGAAGACACGGAGCGGGAAGAGGAGAACTCAACAAGTGGTCCTCCTCCGCTTCTAATGATATCTCCGCTTCCCTCGTAATTACCCTGGCATCTAACCTAAAACCCCCTCCCGCGTCACCCTCCCGCGTCGACCGCCCATATAATCCCCCCTCGTCTACAGCCGCCTCGCTCCTCCGGGCTTCCCTTATCACCAACCTCTTCCACTCATCACCCCCCCCCCCCCTTACCATTTCCCCTTACCATTCCCAAGTACACTCGAGTATAATGTGATTATTGCTGTAACCCTCCCGCCCCCTCTCTCACTACTGATTAGTGGGTCTTCTGTTCTCCTCATCATTTCCCCACTTACGTCTGATTTAACCTGATTCGTTCCGCCCACACAATGTTCTCCTGCATTCCATTTTCCTACACAACTCCCATCCATCTTAATTCATTATTGTATTATAATCTCCTCTTCACGTTTTCCCCTTAATTTCAAATAATGATTTAATAACTAACTAATTTGATAATTAACCCAGTAGTGGCCGTAACTCGATTCCTTTATTTTTCCTTAAAATAACGAATTAATGAATGAATCAGAGTTAATAATGAATTAACCCAGTAGTGGCCGTAACTCGATTCCTTTATTTTTCCTTAAAATAATGAATTAATGAATGAATCAGAGTTAATAATGAATTAACCCAGTAGTGGCTGTAACTCGATTCCTCTATTTTTCCTTAAAATAATAAATTAATGAATGAATCAGAGTGAATAATGAATTAACCCAGTAGTGGACGTAACTCGATTCCTTTGTATTTCCTTAAAATAATGAATTAATGATTGAATCAGATTTAATAACGAATTATGCCAGTAGTGACCGTAACTCGGTTCCTTCATTTTCTCTTGAAATAATGAATTATTGATTGAATCAGAGTTAATAATGAATTAAAACAGTAGTTGCTGTAACTCGATTCCTTTATTTTTCCTTAAAATAATGAATTAATGAATGAATCAGAGTTAATAATGAATTAACTCAGTAGTGGCTGTAACTCGATTCCTTCAGTTTTCTTTAAAATTCTTCTGGTTTCCCTTCAAAAGTCAGAATCAGTTCCTCCGGGCTTCCCTTATCTCCAACCTCTTCCACTCATCACACCCCCCCCCCCCCCTCTACCATTTCCCCTTACCATTCCCAAGTACACTCGAGTATAATGTGATTATTGCTGTAACCCTCCCGCCCCCCCTCTCACTACTGATTAGTGGGTCTTCTGTTCTCCTCATCATTTCCCCACTTACGTCTGATTTAACCTGATTCGTTCCGCCCACACAATGTTCTCCTGCATTCCATTTTCCAACACAACTCCCATCCATCTTAATTCATTATTGTATTATAATCTCCTCTTCACGTTTTCCCCTTAATTTCAAATAATGATTTAATAACTAACTAATTTGATAATTAACCCAGTAGTGGACGTAACTCGATTCCTTTATTTTTTCTTAAAATAATGAATTAATGAATGAATCAGAGTTAATAATGAATTAACCCAGTAGTGGCCGTAACTCGATTCCTTTATTTTTCGTTAAAATGATGAATTAATGAATGAATCAGAGTTAAGTAATAATGAATTAACCCAGTAGTGGCCGTAACTCGATTCCTTTATTTTTCGTTAAAATAATGAATTACTGAATGAATCAGAGTTAATAATGAATTAGTATCACTTTTGCTTCCAAAATGAGTAGGTCCTATGTTTTTCAGCGCGTAGATTACAAAAATCATGTTTTTATTCACTTTTGGGACTCAGAAATGGTCAAAAAGTGACATTTTTTGGCTTTTTCGTTTATTACCAGGACTTTTCATATCAGACCCAAGTGTATTATTGGTTATCTCAATGTTTTCATTAAATTCAACAAATTACTGAAGTTGAATCAAAAATATTGGAATAAACAGAAAAAATGCCCAAATTTAGTTACTTGAATATATTATTCGGAAAAATTAAAGGGAAAATGAAACATCAGGGGACAAACAAAGTATCTAATTAATGATATTAATAACATCTTCTTTCACTTAATATTCAAGATTGATAATAGTCAATCATCACATAAATAATCAATATATTCAAATTGGTGACAATTAATTTCGAGGGAACAACTTTCCTCAAGTAAGACTTTTCTTGAGACAAATATCATCATGATGATTATTCATTATCATGATTACCTATATAGTTAACAACCTATATGATTATGCATATTATATTAATGGATGAATCACTTTTTAATTAGGTAAGAACAATAAATAATGGGATGTATTAATCCAAAAATTAATGGATTTCAGCAGAAAAAAAACAGTTTGTAAAAGAAAATCCACACTTCTAGGAATGGGAGGGTGGGGGTGGGAAAGTTCGTTGAATATTCACTAAAAAAATAAATAATTAAAATTTAAAAAATTTTTTGACCTTGACGTGGACGGAAAGTAACCCAAACTTTAGTGCAGAGATGCGGACTTTGGATCAGAACAATTGACCTAGAGGCCAAGGTAGCAACTAGTGGCACCTGGAATTGGTTCGAAAACTTTCTTTATACTTTTCTCGACAATCTGAGACCAATTTTAGCGCGCACATATTTTTTCCACCTAATCTGGATAAATATTCATGAAAATCGTACGTTAAAGATTATTTACTCATCTTCGGATCTACTTTTTGGCTGTGATTACCAATCAGCAAAGCTCTCCTCACTTTGGAAATTAAAAAAATCGCTACATGACAAAAAAATCGCTGACAATACTTTTAAACATTCCGAATTTCCTGCAAACTTTTCTAAGCAGTTTTCGGGAAAGCCTTGGCAGGATTGGGTGTTTCAAGAACTGTTGAATAAAGGATAACATTTACAGATCTGTAGGAAAATGTGAAAACAATGGAGTCTGTAACACATTGGGGCATTTTGTCTTTAGTTGCAGACTCGTATGTGTTGCAAATTCGTGATGCAAGATCTAAGAGCCACTCAGCTGATCCGGACCCTGCTGGGCATCGTCAAGTAAATTTCCTAAAGAGACTACATACGAAATTACAGCTTCTTAAAGTGTAAAGTATAGAAATGACCTATTAAGATGATTTAACCACCGCTTCACAAATCAAACAGTTTTCGCAATATTCGGATCACCTGCTATGAATCAAATCATCGAAACACCAGCTCAATGAAATCATCAGAAATTAACAAGTAGTTGCAATCATGTTCACAATATCAATTATTGAGAATGATCACCAGTGTGTAAACAATTATTCAAATAACCATGCTCATTACTCAGTTTGTTGGCCACACACTTCGCAGTAGTTAAAATAATATGGTTGGATAAATCGAGAGCTTTCGAATGAATGGTCAACGAATTTTGTGGGTTGAAAAATGACGAAATACCATTTCCCTAGCAACGACTCGGTTGTAAGCGGAAATCATCAGAAAACCAACCGTAAAGCATTTTTTTAATGCTTTTTTTTAACGCTTTTTTCGTTTATGACATAAAATGTCAAAAGTGATTCATCCTTTAATATACCTAACTAGAGGCTTAGGGCTTGGAAAGCCCTAATCTAGTCCGTATAACAGTAGTACCTAACAGAAACCCAGCACATTATAGTACCTAACGATATACTAAGTCCTACCTATTATGTGACCTGGTGCAAAGCTAAGGGGATGTTAATAAATGATTAAAAAAGAGGAAATAACGATCAAAATGTAAGTAATGTAATAAAATAAATACCACCAGTTGAGGTGGTCCTCGCCACTCAGCTGATCAGAAAAGACCCCATCACTTCACTCGTCTCTTAATGTCCCAGAAAGTCTCCCTATCAAATTTCAACTTCCTACAGTGAACAGGAAAGAATTTAGCTCACTCAGCTGATCAGAAAAGACCCCATCACTACGTTTCTTACTTACCGACAGAGACGAACGGCGACACTTTTGCAACAAACTTGGGGCCGTGCTGATTCGAATGAGCAGTCTAACACTAAAACCGGACCGCGAAGTTCTTCACAATTTCAAAGACCGTTCGGAATTATATATAAAGATATGTAAGTAGTAAGTGGGGCACTTGAGGACACTTTCACTTGAAGTTCTGATGTTTTTACTTTCGACTTCAATCTCTGTTAAAACTGATTTTGTGATAAACCCTGTTAAAACTAATTTTGTGTTAAATCCTGTTGAAAATGCTTTTCTGTTAGACCCCTGATAAAATTTTTCAACACAAAACATCAGAACATATTTTTTAACACAAAACATCAGAACCAGTGACTTTTTCATTTTGGGGCGGTAAGTTAAAAGGATCTCTCCAATAAAAATAAACATGTCTCATCCATTTTTACAATTTTCACTTAAGCATATCGAATTCATTGAATGTTTCGCGTATATCGATAGAGATATGAAAGTATACAGGTTTATTGAGCAACTAGTATACGGAGAAATCTCAGCTGATAAAATTGCAAATTTTAAAACACAGTTGAAAAATGTAGGGGTTGAAAATTTTGTAAATACCGTTAAGAAAACAATACCAGTATCTCCGAAAAAAGACGTGAAATATAAAAGGAAAAATATCAAAGAAAATATGTTGGAGAATTACGTTATTCGTAATAATCGAGATAAGAAATTTCTACAAGAGTTGAACGTAAAGATTTTTTTAAAGATAATCCCAGATAAAAATATAATTGTGGACGATGGTAATATTATAGATATAATATTACCTTGATTTCGTATTCACCTTTTGCAACTCCGTCAGTTCGTAGTATTCTGAGGGGTAAGTTAAAAGAATAACATTTATAATAAAAATGAGTACAAGCGTACAAAAACTTAATTTTGATAGTGGAAATTTCTGTCAAAATTGTGAAAACGACGAGAAATTTATAAAAGAAAACGACATTTTAATTTGCAAAGTATGTTTTTCAGAAGTTATACAAACGACTTATTTTAATAATAGATCTTATAACGTCGTAGTACCAAAATACAAATATGATCGTGTTAGTCACTTTAAAAAATGTATTCAAAAGTATCAAGGAAAGCAATATACTTTTATAAACCCCACTATTTATTCAGACCTCGAGCGCTTATTGATATTTCATGGAATAATTAAAGACGAGCGAGAATCTAGGTCTAAAAAATTTGCAAACGTAAAAAAATCTCATATTATACATTTCTTAAAAGAACTCGGATATGCTAAACATTATGACGATTATGTACTTATACACGCAAATTTAACTGGTCAAAAATTAAACGACATAAGTCATCTGGAAAACATTCTAGTCAAAGATTTTGAAAAATTTTCTGAAAAATATTCGTCTATATTTACAAACTCTGAAAGAAAGATTTTTATAAATACAAAGTTTATTTTATACAGACTGTTATTGAGACACAACCATAAATTAGACGAAGGAGATTTTCTTACATTAAAATCTCTTGATCGTAAAAATGAAACAGACAGAATTTGTAAAGCTATATTCGACTCTTTAGGGTGGGAATACAAAACTAAGTAATTTTTTAATGAACACTGCTCATTAAAAAATAAAATCTCCTTCATACCCCAAGCATTCCGAACTTTAGCAAGCGTGAAAATTATCCTCAAACTGCTTCTTCAGTTCGGCTTTACTCTCATTATAATCCAATTTTCGAAGTTGATGTTCAGTAGCATTTTTAGGAACCTTAATCTTTTTTTTATTAAGGTATTCCTTTACTTCCTTCAGTGGTGGTTTACCATCGACACCAAATAAACGTTCTTTCAACAACATTTTACTAAATCTATACTCCTTCAATTCATGTAAAATATTCTCTAGTGCGTCAAGGTTTTTTTCATAAAATTGAAATTCAGGTGTCTTTACAAACTTCCAGAAACCTCCATGTTCTTCACATAAATTTAATGCTTCGTTGTCTAAACCCATAGCTCTTTATTTATTATAGAAAATATTTTTTTCGAACCCACCTTTAAGAATTCATTGACAATGAGGGGTAAGTTAAAAGAAAGAAAAATAAATAATAATAAACATTTTATTTTACATCATAAAAGAATAACTAGAAACGCAGAGTCTTTTCAAGGTTTACACTCGAATCTTGAGACAGCTGGTTCATCCTCTTCAGAGTGTTTCTGTAGATAAGGCGTTCTTCGAGGAGCGCTTTAGGTGGGGGAAATCACGTCACAGCGAGTAGTTTCATAAAAAAGAATAGCTAGAAACGAATGCGATCGTTGAGGACCGCTCCTGTAGATAAGGCGTTCTTCGAGGAACGCTTTAGGTGGGGGAACTCATATTTTTAATCAGGCACATTTTATCTGTGATTCAAACTGGAGACCGAGGCGCTATTATCACGTCAGAGAATTACGTCACACCGTCCCGCGCTCCTGTAGATAAGGCGTTCTTCGAGGAGCGGATTGGGTGGGAGAACACGACCTTCTGGTTCAGATGCATTTCATTCCATCTCCCAAAATGTTTTATACTCAGGAATCTTTAACATGGTTTCCACTCGTAAAATAATTTTATAAAATGATGAGAAGTAAATGGAGAGTTTCTTCAGCTTTGGGTTTTTATAAACCATTTTGCCAACTGCCCTGAGTTTTCTTGCATATCCTTCAGAAATATTAAATTTTGCTTGCAAGTGTTCTTTCCAGGTGGTTGCAGAAGTATTTTTCTTGAAGTTCTCGAAATATTCATTGAGAAAGTAGCCGTATGCTGAATACAAATAAAAGAGCTTCGTCTTTTGCTTTTTTATGACAACATGAAGTTTAAGTAAATAATCTTCAACTTCACCAATGTTCGTCTTATCAGGAGGTCGTAAGTCTTCAGTATTTCGATCTGGTACGAGATGATTAAGTAAAAAACTATGCGTTTTTTCAGGAGGAATAGTCTTAAATGTTCTTGGAAGTTTTAATAATTCTTTATAATTAATACGCTTTACCACTGGCACTTGAATGTTTCCAACTGTTATCAATGTTCTTGCTGCTTCCAAACTTTCACAATTTTCCACTTTCTTGATAAAGTCTATACACTCACTGTGATACTTTTTATGACTCTGAAGTTCAAAAAAAAAATCCTCTTCATCACCAAATGCAAACCTCATGTAATCTTTAGGTTGAGACATTGTACACACAGCGTCACTTCTGAATGAGAACTGCGTATCGCCTCTTCCTTGACTCATATCGGTTATGTAACCAGTTCATGATAATGTAGATTCACCGAACAGTCGATAGATTGTGCTTGCAGTTCTAATTCTTTAGTGTCTCGTTATTCGGAGTAGTTTTTATTGAGAATTCTCAATAAAAACATATTCACCCTACCCTAAACAAGTTTAAAATTCCTCTCGAATTATATTCTTCAACGGAATGTAGTTCAGAGTAACTTCTGAAACCAAAATTACGTAAGCAAAAGTGTTTTCTGGTGCATCATTTTCAAAATCCGCTCGTAAAACTATATTATTTTTTTGTCCAGTTATGGACTGTGGTTGTCTAGTCATATTCACACTGAATACTGGATAGCTCTCTTTGAAGAACTGAGGCTCATAATATGGATGGGATGAGTCATCTTGACATATTATTCTCTTGAAATCTGTAAACATGTCGTAAGCTAAGTTATACTTCTCTGAACTCCAATCTAAATTCAAAGGTTCTCGAGGAAAAATTTTCCCTGCTACTTCAAAACTAATATTTTTTACACTCAAATGATCAAATTTGGAATTATCTTTCTTTTGATTATTTTTTCTGTCAGTTTGGAAGACAACAAACCCCCAGATCGGATTCTGTAAATTTCTATAAATATCTGTAATATTATAAGTGATATAATTTTTAATGACACGCTTTTCAATACATTGCAATTTTTTAAAGTGAAACAAATAAGGAGCGGTACTAAGTTCAGCAATTAATTTATTTTTGGATTCACCCGTATATTCGATTATCGGGACTCGCAGGTAGAAAGTTTTAATTTCCACTTTTCCCTCCACAGCTTCAGGAGAAGTATTATCTTTCTTGTAACGGAAGAGCACATTATCATCAGAATTTCTAATGAATGTAATTTCAAAACCTCCCCTGTAAATTGGAAGTGTTGAATCACTGAAGAACCCAAGGCCTAAATCACCCAATTTACCGCTTGCACTGAAATTTCCACCTCCTATAGCTTTCGTATTAAAACCTGAATTTATTACTTTACCATTATAGTTTGCAGGGCCTGGGAAAGAAGCTATACCCATCACTGTACTAGCAATACCTGGATGATCAATTTCATCAATAAGCGTATTGTGTTTTCTTAGTTCAATTTTGGAAAAAAGATGTGCTACAAAATTGTTTATCATCATTACACTATCATTTGTTCCATATGCTTTTGTGGTATCTTTAGGAATGTATTTTCCATCAATGTAATATTTAATATTGCTGCTAATAAACTCATCGTTTAGAAGCAACTTGAAAACGGTTCTTTTGTTCTCAGAGTTAAATTCCAAATTAGTTTCAGGATTATAGTTTTGATACTCAATACTTGTGATTTCAGAATCGTATTTCGAGTAAATTGCTTTAATTTCATTCATACTTATTTATTATAGGAAAAAAGTTTTTTTATAGAATCGAAATTCTATAAAAATATCAAGACTATAAAATTTAATAAAAGAAATTAAGATTTTTCTTCAATGTTCTCACGCTATTTTCAAAATCGTGTCCTTCTGATAGCTTTTTCAAAATTAATAAACATAAATGTCCACAGATAGGAGGATCATATTGGTTTTGGATTTGTTCCTCATTATAAAATAAATTTTCTGAACCTAAATATTGAACAAGTTCTCTTGGTGGTGGTGCATTACCATACGAATCAAAATAATATTTTAAATTGTTATTTTTATAAAATGCAGTCCAGTGGCTTCCAGCCTCATCAGAATTTTCTAGATTTATAATTCCACATTCCGTGTGGTTCACTTTCTCTGGTAAATCATCCTTCATGAAAACTCCTTTGAAATTTTTAATTTTCATTTCTTTCGATAATCTTTCAATATCAAAATTGGTAAGAGGTTGGAAGCTATTTAGTTTTTTGATTTGGTAGGTTTCTTTTTAGGTTTCTTTTTAGGTTTTGAAATAGTTTTTTTCTTCTTCAATCCAGAACCGATACTTAAACTTTTTGCGTTTTGTGCTAATCTCTCCATTTCCAAGTTATGGCGTTTGATTTCTGCTTCTTCAGCAGATTTATGCTTAGAATCAATAACGCTAGAAGCTACTGCAGCTCCACCACCCAGTAATGCCCCAAGAGCGCCAATTCCTGCAAAAAGTAAGGGTAAAAATCCCCCTGAATGATTTATTTGCAACTGATCATAATTCATTTCCAATTCCAACCCTTTTTTGTTTTTGATACATTTATCTATCTTTTTTTTCTGAGTTTCATTTAACAGGATTTTATGATTTCCTTTTCCACTAATATCTGCAAAAGTCAGTCGTACTTTTACTGGAACACGTTTTTTATAAGCAGATCTTATTTTTTTCATTTGTATTTCTGACAAATTTATTTGATGTGTAATCATTTTATTATAGGAAAAAAGTTTTTTTATAGAACGAAATTCTATAAAAACAATCATAATAACTAATTAGTATACACCCATCCCAAAGTGTCTTTTGATTTTCATACCACCTACCACAGTAGCAGCTCCCAATTTTTCACCGATATTTGTTGAACTTTTCATAATTTTATAAGCTTCTGTTTCTAGTTGTTTATCAGCAAGATGCCTATCACTTGTTTTTTCATGATCCCTATAAAAAATGTCGTGTTGTTTACAAGCTTTATCAAGGCTATTTATACCTTCATCACCTCTATTTAATCTCTTATCCAATTTAGTAAATGGTCCACAATATTGATAACCACCTGGGAGATGCATTTCAGGTACGAAACCGTCTAGTTTGTTCAACAAAGTATTGAAAATACCAGAACCGTTTTTTATCATATTTTTGGGTAAATTATTAATAATTTTAATCAAGTATTCAGTTCCCTTGGGATTATCAATATATTTCTCCAGTTGATCTTTAATGAAATTTATAATTCCCAATTTTTCATTGTGAAAATTATTATTTCCTGCCTGCTCTTGCGCATACAAATAGTATAGTCTTTGTTGAAGTTGATTCAAATTATCTATATATTTAAATTCTACAGGATTTTCAGTATATTTAATCAACCCAGTACCAATCTTTTTCTTTTTACTATACTCCCAGATTGGTTTTATGATTTCTTTCCATTTTTTACTAACACTTGATTTTGGTTGTTTAGATTCGGGATTATTATTTTGAAACATGCTATTTGTTTGAATGAGGATTCTTGCATAAGCTTTAAAGTCTTCATTAGTGTATTCATCTTTGGATGGAATATCAGAAGCTATGGGTTTTGTTAAGAGCTTCCATAAGCCTTCAGTACCGGAATATTTCATTTTTTCTATTTCAATATCATTGCCATTTACCCGTATCTGTTTATTTCCAATAAATATATGATTTTTTAAAGGATATATTCCAAATTGCCTATCAGGATGAAGAATATATAATTCTGCAATTGGTCCAATACCTAAAGGGCCTACAGAAGAGTTTGGTAATTTAAAACTTTTTTGTAATATTAATTCCATTTCATCATCCCTATCTGCATTGTCACTTGAAAAGCTTTGATTTAATGTATCTTCAGTATCATTATCAATACCTTGAACCTCGCCATCAACATCTTGAAAAGAAACTTTTTTAGGTGAACTGATAGCCAAGGGGTTAAATGTTTTTATTGCAGGAAGGAGTTCTAATTTTTTACCAAGATCTTCATCAGTTTGTTTCACTGCTTTTTCTACCTTATCTAATCGTGAAGTTATAGGTTCATAAGCCTTTTCTTTTGTCTCCTTATCAGATGCTTGGTTAATCCTTTCTTGTTTTGCTAATTTTTGTAAATATTTTCTAAGTTTAATCGATTTATCAGCTTCAGCTACGCTCATGGGTTTACGGTTTGGTTTTGTGAAAAATATTTGTTCATCTTTTTCGGGAGGTTTATCAATCTTTTTTATTTCTCTAAGTTTGGCTTCTTTTTCCTTCATAATTTCAAGTTGCGCTTCTTTGTATTTCTGTCTAAGCGCTTGTTCTAAAGTAATTTTTGTCATGTTTTTATTATAGGAAAAAAGTTGTTTTAAAAATCGGTCAAACGTTAAAACGCTTAAACGTTAAAACGCTCAAACGCTTAAACGCTTAAACGCTTAAACGCTTTAGGAACGCTATTTTTGCGTTTTTAAGCGTTTTCCAATGCGTTTTTTAAGCGTTTCCCAATGCGTTTTTATAGGGATTCTCTATAAAAACAAAACTTAAAATCTAAAATATTTCGCCAAATTTCTTTCGGTAACGTCCGTCATTGCGTTTCTTTGTTATGTCAATCGTTAGAAAACCAAAGTCCTCATCCCAACAAGAATAGCATAATTCTTTGAATTGATCATAAGTTAAATCAGTTCCCACATATTCATCATAAATATCTCGCATGTATCTTGGTCCTTGTCTAAATACACATAAAAAATTAATGTTGTTTCTAATGAGTTGTTTATCAACTTTTGACCATGATTGTGTCAAGTAAACGCACGAAATTTTCTTATGACGTCCTCTCACAAAATAATCTTTGATTTCTCTCTGATGTTGAATGTTTACACAATCATCAAAAATAATAAGACTTTTTTCTTCACATGCGTCCAGGGTTATAAGTTCGTCACAATTACTGAAAAACTGCGCTATTTCCACACCATCTTTTGCAGAAATTTTTTCATAATTGCTTCTCAAAATCTCATATGCATTCTGATCCAGAGATTTTGAAAAAATATATAGATGATTAAAGGGGATTCCCCATGGCTTTGTGATGAGATTATAGAGAAGTGTTGTTTTCCCACAACCAGAAGTTCCTACTATTAATGATCTTAAAGGTAATGGTAAAATTCCTTTTCTAGCCTCTTTTTTATCATGCAAAATTGGATCAATCTCGTATTTACTCATATTTATTATACGAAAAACTTTTTACATATAATAAAAGCATGACTCTAATAAAGATTTCTGATAAACACAAAGATCTAAAAATAACTTTTGATCCAGAAATTGTTCTAAATCCCAATAAAAATTATAAACTCGGATTAGTAAAGTTATTATTTACTTCACCTTCTCTTTCATTTCAAGTAAAAAATGTATTGATATCATTAAAAATGTTTATTATAGATGGATGGTATCATACCGAGCATGTGTTAGATGGCACATTTACTGTTGAGACGTTTAAAAGAGAATTATATTTAAAAATAAAAAATTATATAACTGAACTCATGAAGAAATTTGAGGAGAATAAAACACTTTATAAATCACAAATTGACACATTAAAAAAAAAAAAACCTGAAAGTTTGGTTTTTAAAGTAGACTACGGTCCGAATTGTAATAGATTTTATCTTAAATCTCCTGTTGTTATCGGGTTTATAAAGTATGGAAATTTCTGCGAACTGTTCGATTTTAAACAGTGTAAAACACCTGGGGATTATTTTGATGCTAATAAGGAATATTATTCAGAAGACAATCCAAAATTAATCAAACCTATTTCATTAATTGAATGGCATTGCAATATTACCGATTATAGCTTCGCTACTCATGATGAACATTCACATCGCCATAGTGTACATGAATTACTCCATGTATCTTTGATAGAGAAAACGATTCTCCCAAATACTACTTATATGGAAACGAATAAGAAAATTCTCTACAGTTCTCTACGAAAAGGAATTAGAGAAATTAAAGAAATTGAACTATCATGTAGAAATGAAAATGGAGATGAGCTGCAATTTGAAAATGTTACAGTTTATTTGCATTTGATTGAAGAGTGAGTGAGGAGTTTCTTTTTTATGAGAAATATCTCATAAAAAACCTTTTTTCCTATAATAAAATAAATAATGTACAACGAAATTTATTGCTGTAAGTGTAAGAAAAAAACGAAAAATATAAACGTGAAAATTGTACAAACTGTGAACGGAAGGTGGAGAATTTCAGCTAAATGTGTTAAATGCAGAACTCATAAGAGCAAATTCATTCAAGATCCTAACGGAGAAAAAGCACCAATTCGTGCCATTTTTGATTGGGCTATAGAAGGCAAGGTACCGGACACATTAAAAAAACCTGTTTTCCTATAATAAAAATGGATAATGATTTAACTGATCCTATTTACTGTCACAAGTGTAAGAAGAGAACCAATAATATTGATGCAGAAAAAATACAAACGATAAACGGGAGATGGAGAGTGGCTGCAAAATGTACAAAATGTAAAACTAATAAGAGTAAGTTTATCACTTCCCCCGAGAGAGAAAATTCTGAAGAACCAACTGTAGTAGAAGATCTGAATGTTGATGAAAAATTATCTCTCGCTAAAGAATTACACAAGCCGATAAGAAATAAATTTCAAAAAAGGACAATATTTACTAAAGGTATTGATGATTTGTGGGCTGCTGATTTGATAATCATGAAAAATTATGAAAAAGAGAATGATGGATACGGTTATATGCTTAATGTTATCGATACATTTTCAAAATTTGCATGGACCTTACCCTTGAAGAAAAAGGATGGAAAAAGCGTAACAAAAGCTTTTGAGAAAATCATAGAAAAGGCCAAATCACAAAATCATAAAGCTCCTAATTTACTGCACACTGACAAAGGTTTAGAGTTTGAAAATAAAATGTTTAAAGAATTTCTGAAAAGTCACCAAATAAAAATGTATCATACACAGAATGAAGAAAAATCGGCAATCATAGAAAGATTTAATAGAACTTTAAACGAAAAAATGAAAATCCATTTTGAAGTACGAAATAATAAGAAATGGATCGATATTCTAGAGGATTTGATTCATGAATACAATTTTAAAGATTTCCATAGATCGATTGGTATGATACCTGTACAAGTTAATAAAAATAACGAAGATGAAGTGTTAGTTAGATTGTTTAGGAACCAAAAAGCCTCACAAAAAGTAAAGTTTTCTCTTGGAGATCGAGTTCGAATAACAAGATTTAAGAAAACATTTGGGAATAAATATGATGCTAAATGGTCTAGAGAAATTTTTGTGGTTTCTGGAATTCTACCAACAAATCCAATTACTTACAAAATAAAAGATTTAAACGACGAAGAGATTGAAGGATCTTTCTATGCTCAAGAACTACAAAAAACAGAATTCTAGAAAAAACTTATTGGTTCAGACTCGAAAGAACCAAACAATTGTTAACCGAGATCAAATTTTATGGCTCACATGTGAGCCGCAAAATTTCGTATGAAATGAAAAAGCCGCAGTCGGGTTTCCGACCGCGGCTTTTTCGTATGAAATGAAAAAGCCGCGGCTGGAATTCAAGCCGCGGCTCACATGTGAGCGTCGGCTTTTTTAGTCAATTGACTTGTATTCGACTTTATCGTTAAAGGTGGGGCCGATTCGGCCCCCACCTTTAAGAGTTTTCAAAAATCTTTTTTAAATGTTCTCGACTTGTATTCGACTTTAACGTTAAAGAGGGTGACCAATTTGGTCATCCTCTTTAAGAGTTTTTAAAAATCTTTTTTAAATGTTCTCGACTTGTATTCGACTTTATCGTTAAAGGGGGGGGGCCAAATTGGCCCCCCCTTTAAGAGTTTTGAAAGCTCTTGTTTAAATGTTCTCGACTTGTATTCGACTTTACATAGGACCCCCCGTCGAATCGACGGGTACGAGGTATTTACTGTTAAAAATCAAATTGACTCGTATTTACCTTTCATCGTACCCGTCGAATCGACGGGTACGAGGTATTTACTGTTAAAAATCAAATTGACTCGTATTTACCTTAATAGGAGACCCGGTGATTCACCGGGTCTCCTATTTAAAGATGGAAGGCTAGTTAAAAGAATATATTCTATAATAAATAAATAGAAATGAATAGGGAGCAGCTATTGAAAAAAATTAATTTTGAAAACAACACAAACAAGCTTTCTGAACTAGAAATCGGAAAACCTTACAAAATTATAAACTTTGAATTTGTGTCAACGAAATACTCGTGGGAGGCTGTTATAGCCAATCTAGGAGAATTTAGAGTGTTCATACCAGAAAGATGTATTCAAAAATTTGATAAAAATGAACTCCAAGCTCTAGTTGAGTACGGTGTTTGCTTAGTGTACCATGGAATCACCAAATCAATAAATGGGAGAGACATGTATAACATCAAGTTTGTTTAAAACCCAATCTATTAAAGGTGAGGGACGATTCGCCCCCACCTTTAAATATTAATAAAAACGTTTTAATGGAAATTTTCCATTAAAACAACAATATTATACTAAATAGTATCCATACAAGAAAAAGCGGGTGGATAATATAAAAATTGAGGGATTAGTTAAAAGAATCTCTTTTCTAATAAAAATGAACGATACGAAAAAAAATGAAGGGTTAGTTAAAAGAACCCCTACTATAATAAAAATGCAAGATACTATTAAAAAACGATATGCAGATAAAATCTGTGAAAAATGTGATCGAAAAATCACATATAAAAACTGGGCTCGTCATTTAAAAGCACCATTCCATCTAAAAAATGACCCTAACCAAACTCTTAAACCTCAACAAAGAGTCGTTGAGAAAGGATTCAGAGTTAAAGATTTGAGAAATGAAGCGAAAGATTACAATTTAAAAGGTGGTTATAAAATGAAGAAAAATAATCTTATTACAGCTTTAAATGATATTAAAAATGTATACTTTAAGAAAAGTGATCTAGAAAAACTAACTGTTAAAGAACTACGCGAAATAGCTAAAGAAAAACATATTAAAATTAAAAAACCGAATAAAAAAATCAATATCATCGAACATCTAATGCACCCGCAAGGGCATGCATTTAAAGTAAAAACAGGAAAAATGTTCAATTTCGACGATGACGTGGTTAATGAAAACAAAGAAAAACGAAAATCTCCTTTTACTATTATAGAAACTAAATCTCGATACATTAAAAAATTTAAAACTACAGAAATCGATTATTGTATAAAATTATCTAATATCATACAAGTCGAAAAAGCTGTATTTGCTATGTTAAATTTGGCTAAAGAAAAATCTAATTTCCAAACCGGGGATAAAATTATGATCGTTGCCCAAAACCCTCATTTTCACCATGATATATCGAAAGATTTAAGTAGTAAATCAAACGTTTTTTCTCGTATACAAGCTAAAGAATTTACCCAACACGTAAGCAACATTATTAGTTCAAACGAACACGTTGACATAACAAATACCACGTTCCACATTAAAATCATTAATTTACCGAGAGGAGCAAAAAGGACTAAAATTTTGAACTTAGCCAAAAATAAACATACGAAACAATGTATTACTCAAATAAAAAATTCCGATAATCTGTGTTGTCCAAGAGCCATAATTACCGCGTTAACTTATCATACTAATAAAATCATGGGTAGACAGTTTACTGGAAACGAACTAGTTTATATTCGGAAGGGAAGGGCACTCCAAACGACACTTGCAAAAAAGTTGTGTGAAAAAATGGGTTCATACACCGAGGAAGGTTTCACATTGCAAGATATCAAAGTTGTTGAAGAATTATTAGACATTCAAGTTAAAGTTATCTGCGCCGAAAATTTCAATACCGTTATTTACGAAGGAGAAAAGAAAGATACTATAATTTATCTTTATAAAGATGGGAATCATTTTGATGTTATTAATAGTGTAGCAGCCTTTTACGCCTCCTCATATTACTGTAAAAATTGTGATACTCCCTATAATAATAAAGAGAAACATGAATGCAAAAAGACTAGAAATAAAGATGTCTGTACACTCTGTAAACAAATACAACACGATGAAAAAGATAAAAATAAAATATTCTGTAACGATTGTAATCGTTATTGTTATAATGATAATTGTTTTAAAAATCATAAAGAAGTTTGTAAAATAATCTATAAATGTGTAAACTGCGGGAAAATTTGCAAAAGAACCGACGAACATAGATGTGGTTCTGGAAAATGTCGAAACTGTCAAGAAATATTCGACGATATAGGTGGTCATGAATGTTTTATGTTAGCAAGACGATCAAACGGTGGGTATTGTACAGTACCTTGTACTTGTAATAATCGTTCTGATATCACAGCAGAAAAATGTACTTACACCGAAAAATACATAACATTTGATTACGAAGCAATGCAGGAAACAGGAACCCATGAAGCAAATCTTGTTATAGCTCACTACCACGATGGTACTAAATTCGTATTCAAAACTAATGAGGAATTTTGCGAGTGGTTGATTTCAAGTAAACACAAAGGGTACACTGCCATAGCACATTATGCAAAAGGATATGATTCTCAATTCATTCTGAAATACTGCGTCGAAAATACTCTGAAACCTTACACTATTTATAATGGAACTAAACTAATGTTATTAGAAATTAAAGGAATAATAAGAATAATCGATAGTTCTAACTTCGTTGCATCTCCGTTATCTGCTTTTCCAAAAACGTTCGGATTAACAGAACTAAAAAAAGGATATTTCCCCCATTATTTCAATACTCGAGATAATCAAAATTACGTTGGTCCAATTCCTGATACTAAATTTTATGGGGCTGATTCAATGAAACCCGAAGTAAGAAAAGCATTTTTGAAATGGCACGCTGAAAAAGTAAAGGAAAATTATATATTCGACTTTCAGAAAGAAATATTAGAATATTGTGAATCAGATGTCGATATTTTGCGAAGGGGCTGTATTGAATTTAGGAAGCAATTTTTAGACATAGCTAATATCGATCCTTTCCAATATTTAACTATAGCGAGTGTTTGCATGGCCATTTTTCGGTCCTTATATTTACAGGAAAATACGATAGCAAGTATCAAAGAGGACAGAAAGGAAATGTTTAGCAAAGGATCTATCACTTGGCTGAATACTTTTAAAAATGTACAGCACGCATTGAATGGAGGGGAAGTAACTGTTTGTGGTGCCAAAGTTGATGGTTTTGATCAAATTACTAACACGGTTTATCAGTATCACGGGTGTTTTTGGCACGGCTGTCCTACATGTTTTCATGAAAATACTCCCAATAATGTAAATCATCTATCTATGGGAGACTTGTATGAAAAAACGAAGGAAAGGAGTAAACAAATCATTGATGCTGGATACCAATTAGTAGAAATGTGGGAATGTAACTGGATTAAATCGAAAGAGGGTAAAGCAGCAGTAAAAAGTAGTGGAAACGTAATAGTGGAACCATTAAATCCTAGAGACGCATTTTTTGGTGGCAGAACCAATGCTAGTAAATTGAAAGTCGTAAATAAAAAATTAAGATATATCGATGTTTGTAGTTTGTATCCAACAGTTCAATATTTCGATTATTATCCCTTAGGTCATCCAACAAAAATTCATAAACCTGAGAAATATGATGAAAATTGGTACGGATTAATCAAATGTAAAATATTACCTCCTAAAAAATTATATCACCCAGTTCTACCGATCAAAAGAGATAAACTTTTATTTATTTTATGCGAAAAATGTTTTGTAGATAAATGTAATACTTGTTCACACGATGAAAATGAAAGAGCTCTGGTTGATACTTGGACTACAGATGAAGTAAATAAAGCTATTGAAAAAGGTTATAAGATTCAAGAAATTTACGAAGTATGGCATTTCAAAGAAAAAAGTAATGAATTGTTCAAAGAATATGTAAAAACATTTATGAAAATAAAACTAGAGACTAGCCCGTGGGAAAGCGACTTTGAAACTATTGAAGAATATATAAAAAGCGTTAAAGAAAGTCTCGATATAGATTTAGAAAAAGAAAGTATTAAACCAAATCCTGGACGAAGAGCAGTAGCAAAGATTTGTTTGAATTCTTTGTGGGGAAAGTTTGGGCAAAGATTGAACATGTCACAATCTGAATATGTTGTTGATATAACAAGATGGTACGATATACTTTTAGATGACAGACTAGAAATTGGTTCATGCCAATTTCTGAATGACAATATCGTGCAAATATCTTATAAATTTTTGAATCAATACATCGAAGATAGTTTTTCAACTAACGTTTTTGTAGCTGCTTTTACCACTTCCAATGCAAGATTGAGACTATATGATATGCTTGATAAATTGGGAGATAATGTCGCGTATTATGATACTGATAGTATTGTTTACATTGATGATGGGAAAAATTCTGTAAAAACTGGCTGTATGTTGGGTGAGTGGACTGATGAATTGGGAAAAAATAATCACATTGTAGAATGGATTAGTACGGGCCCCAAGAGTTACGCTTATATAACCAATCAAGGAAAAGAAACTATGAAAGTTAAAGGATTTACTTTGAATTATCAAAACGGTAAATCATTAAATAGAGAAGCTATGAATAAAGTTTTAACGAAAGAAATAAACAACGTTAAGCTTAAATATAACATGATTACGCGAAATGTAAAAGATAAAACATTAGTAAACAAAGAAGTGGAAAAAGAGTTTAAATTTCTGTATGATAAACGAAATATAATTAAAAGCAAAGAAACCGATATTATTGATACTTTACCTTGGGGATATTAAACGTAAACATTTAAGAAACTCTTTATATAAAAATCAGTAGTAAGTGGGGCACTTGAGGACATTAACAGGGATTCAAGTCGTTAAATGAAAAAGTCACTGGTTCTGATGTTTTGGTGGCAACTTTTAAAATTGAAACGATGAGTTAAAGGAATGGGGTTTTATAATAAAAGATGGCCGATAAATTTTTGGAAAGAATCAATGGTAGGAGCGAATTTAGTACGTTTAATGATTTAAAACGTAACAAACCTTATGTGATCCTTAAAGCGGAAAAGGTGAAAGCTAAATTTGGCGAAACTATAGCGGTAGACTTGGAGGGTGGCTTTACCAACATATTGCTACCAATTCATTTTTTAAAAAATAGGTTTAACCAAGAGGGGGATTTAGAAACACTCGTGAAAGACAAATATAAATTGATCTATAAAGGTAAAGTGACACTTAAAAATGGTAATAAAATGCATTGTATAGAGTTTACAGAATGAGCTGATGGTATAATTAATATATACAATTTTTAATGATACATGTCATTAAAAATTAAAACCTACTGTAATTTTTTAGAGTTTCACTAAAGTTTCTAATGGGAAAAAAATATTCTTTTAACTTACCGCCCAAAATGAAAAAGTCACTGGTTCTGATGTTTTGTGTTAAAAAATATGTTCTGATGTTTTGTGTTGAAAAATTTTATCAGGGGTCTAACAGAAAAGCATTTTCAACAGGATTTAACACAAAATTAGTTTTAACAGGGTTTATCACAAAATCAGTTTTAACAGAGATTGAAGTCGAAAGTAAAAACATCAGAGCTTCAAGTGAAAGTGTCCTCAAGTGCCCCACTTACTACTCATGTATAATCAAATAGGTAACTATATAGTTAATCATGATAATGAATAATCGTCATTATGATATTTGTCTCAAGAAAAATCTTACTTGAGGAAAGTTGTTCCCTCGAAATTTGTTGTCACCAATTTGAATATATTGAAAATTATAGCAGCCCGCTGCACATCTTATCCTTTGTTGTTGAATCCCAATTAAGTAGAAACGGAGAATTCTGATTTTCACCGCCCCGAGGTCAATTTTCAGATAAAAGGCGAATATCTGGCAAAAATCCCTAGGGAACTTTCCAGCGCCTCCAGGTTCGTGAAAGGTTTTCTCGGGAAACTGTTTAGCAAGGGGGTTATCTATATTGAAAGGGCGGGATTTCGGATGGACGTCCGTTGTTTGCATATAAGTTACGGCTATGCATAGGGAAGCGTAGATGGATCATGCATGAGCGAAGGGAAATGAGAAGGTGTTCCATCAAAGTTTTCGATGCTGTTCTCCCACGGACGGTGAATGAACTAGTTCATAGTTTAAGCAACCTGAGTTTGAATCTTGGAAGAGAACACAACGTAGTCTATCAGTGCTGGTTGGCTAATCAATGCTGTGTTGCAGATTGAACAACTCACACAAGAGTATCCCAAAAGGAACCCCCTTCCTACTTTTGGTTTATTATTTCTAATAATAAGCCTATGTGATCGTGTAGCAAAACATTTTTATAACCCCCCCTCAAACTTTGTCACTTTACGTTTCAAGGTGCGTAGAATCCAAATTTGAAATGTCCGTCCGCCGTCCGCCGTTCGCCGTCCGGGCCATAAAAGGCCTAAGAATTTACTAACAAAACCCGTTCTTTCGCACATAGACTCCATCTAGGGTCTAGTTGGTTCTAACGTTTAACCTAGGCCTAAGAATTGACTTAAAAAACCCGTTCTTTCGCACATAGACTCCATTTGGGGTCTAGTTGGTCCTAACGTTTAACCATCCCGATCGCTTTACTCGCATAGATGCTATGGGCCAAAAACGGGCGAAAAAGTGTCTTTTTCGAGGCTTTGAGTGTTCGACGTGTTAGACGCACGCCTGGCACGCTTTGCAGGGGGTCACGGTGGGTGGTGAGGGGGTGAGCGGGGGGTGGAGTGAGAGGAGGCGCCGCGGCACCATGAGGTGGGTACAGCGTTCTTTCGAGGCATGAATATATGTTTTTTTACCAATGCTATGTTTTTATACCAATGGTTTTCCTACGCATATTTAATAACATATCCTCTCGACTTTTCGTACGTACTTAGATAATGATATTATTAAGGCAATAACTATTTGAATAGATAGGAGCTCAAATCGAGAAATATAAACATGCGTATATAATTATAGAAGTATAGGTTGTGGCAACTCGAAATAGGACACGCCGAGGAGTGTGGACGGGCCTTATGATGTACGCAAGCCAACTAAAACTACGATCAAACTCAATTGAAAAAATAATAAACCTTTGTGAAATAATTTGCAGCGTTTTTCTACCTAAGTTGGCAGCTCCGACAGTATGTTGTATGGGAATTTTCCCTGGTTTGAGGGGAAATGGAAGGGAAAATTCCCTTTTGCATTCCGCACTGATCGATAACAGTTCTCAAAGGTTACTCTTTTCTTTGTGTTTTTTGCGTTTCTTGCTATTATCTTTGCTTCTTGTGGAGACAAAATATAGGTAGGCCTTATCAGACAAAGAAAAAAGTCGTTGGCCCTCCCGCCTGGATTGGGCTCCCACAGTTGCATTGAATCCTTGATTGTTGTTGTGCTGAAAGAAGGAAAGTGAGAAAATGAGAAAAATGAGAAAGCATCTCCTGACTTTGTTTTGGAGAACAGAGATATAGTTGAAAATAAGAAGGGTTATTGGCATAATGAGACATGACAAAAAGAAGACGTGAGGTTTTGGGAGAGCACCAAGCAATCACATCAGGGGCGGATCCAGCAATTTTTTCCAGAGGGGGTCACAGGGTAGAACAACATAAAAAATCCAGTCATGCAGCATGACCTCATGAGCGAATTTTTGAAGAAATCTTCGACATTTCAGTCGGAGCGAGGCCTTAGGCTTAACGTCACTGACGGCCGAGTGGAGGGAGGCCTTGGGTCTGTGTGCTAGTACGTACATAAATAGAACTTCTTCATAATTTCATGGCTAATATTTTCTAAGCCACAGTCAGTATTAAAGCTATGTACATCAAGTCCAAAAACAGTTGAGCGTAAAACATTAAAGAGAGCGACCGAGAGAATCGGAGGACGGAATATTTCACAGAGTAAACTCATCAGTTGTGATTACTTTTTTTTTTTTTTTTTTTTTTTTTTTTTTTTTTTTTTTTTTTTTTAACAAGCACCTACTACCTACGTTTTAAACAGCATGGTACTAGGATTGGTTATACAGGGATACTTCCATAAGAGTAGTTCAATCTGAATTTGGACAATGTTTCATGCAAATACTACCGATTTTTACAACTAGCGAACGGCATTATTTCGATTTTTGACTGATTTTTCAACTTTGAAATTTTTGAAAACTTGATACATATTCTTATAGGAAATTTTACGCTGATTCCGAATATACCACATGTTAGTATGCTGAAAAATTTATTTCGCACAACAAATCGCAAAAAACAGGCTATTTTGAAATTTTTGACTACATTTTTGAAAATTTCAACCCGAAGATGTAATCCGATCATGCTGGCCAACGAACTTGAACTTTCGTTTTGTGTCCTTAACATTTTAAAATTTGTTTGAAGTTTCTAGCACAATTCTACGGACAGTTTTCGTCTGGAATGACACATACATACATACATACATATATACATATATACATACATACATACATACATACATAAAAAAATGCGTTAAACTTCAGAATATGATTCAGAATAGCCTGAAACGGATTTCTGCATTAAATGTTTTCAAAAATTCACATTCTACAAATTTTGAGGCGAGAGCAATAGCTTAATTTTCTTCAAAAATTCGCTAAAATAACAAAAAATAACCAAACGAACAATACAAACCGAATTTTCTTACAGACTGACAAAGCCAGAATAACCTTATGCCTGAACTCGTCCAATTTGTCTACTTAAAAACTAATTGTAATTATTTATAATTCATTGTTTATGTAAAAAATATTTTTAAATATTCATTATAATTATTTATCTGATAAATGTATTTATTTTCAATTTTCTTCTAAAAAAAGTGTCCTAATGTGTTTTCAAACAAAGTGGCGCCTTTTATGGCAGCGTAGCTAACTTCAGAGTTTGCAAATCAAAACATTGAAACCACAACAATCGATTGTTGATCTTAGTGAACTCAGGATCGTTTTTACTGAATTTGGCAGGAAAGTAAACGAGAACGAAACAAAAACAAGATAATAATTAACAAAAATAAGATGAAATAAACAAGGTGTAATTTGACGGATACACCAAGGTAAATTGATTGTCATAATTGTATATACTCGTAAAATAACATTGGTAGGACTAATGCGACAAGCGTACGATTATATTTGACTAATTTTGACATTTTTGATCGAATCTTTTTAGATTTTTTATGGTTCCGTTTTGTTTTCAGTTTTTTTAACACCGTCTACCGTTTGTGTTATTAGAAATTATAGTAATTACTGGCGAGGACATTCGAATTTCAATTTGACGGATGTTTTATGGTAAATATAGTTACACAGTTGTATATGAAGCAAAATTGAATAGACCATGTGGCCAAATCAGTTTTCAATTTAAAATTCAATTTGCAATAATGTTTTGTTTATAGAATTTCTCGTAAATATTTATCACTTTTATTTGTTTACAGATTTTCCAACACTTTTTATTAAATCCTTCCTGTCGACTGGTTTTATAGTTAGAAATTCTGGTTCTTAATTCAGTAACGAAGAAAATTAAAAGTTTCAATTTGGCGAATGCATCATGGTAAATATCAATACAATTGTATTTGAAACAATATATTGAAAAGATTAAATCGAAATGATGTTTTTCTGATTCTGGGGGCTGATTCTGGGGGGGGGGGGTCATGACCCCTGTGACCCCCCCCCCCCCTTGGATCCGCGCCTGAATCACATTTTCGTGAAATTCTCATTGATTGCGAAATCCTGATGAATGGAAGGTAGGTGCCCACCACCAACTCATTCCACCAAACCAAGATGAAGCGGAAAATCATGCACTACAATCTTGGTATGTGGAGATCACATAAAATCAAAGAGCGACCAGCACTTTCAGCTGTGATGGTTATAAATCCTAGTATGCAACTATCCTAATTTGCACACTAAAGTTTGGCCCACAACATGTCAAAGGTTGCCCATATCTGACCTACACCATCTCCCACGCTGAAAGTAAATTTGATAAGCTCTGTATTTTCCTGCGACCTCATACCGGTTCATTACCACCGCCCTAATAGCTCCTACTCAAATATTTATACGACTCCCGACTGATGACGGAAGGATCTGGAAGAACGTGGAAAGAGGCAGGAAAGGGCAGTAGGCGTAATGAATTGTGGCGGTCCCCATTGTCCTAAATCCGGGAGAGCCCTTGTTCCTCTTACAAATTCTCAAAGGGCACAATCTCAAACAAAAGGATATCTTTCAACACACCGCCTCTCCCTTTTTCGTCCATAAAAAAGGAAACCCTACAGAATATTTCATTTCCCTTTGTTTGTCTCTTCGCATTTTTTCTTTTTGTAATTTTAGTACTTGGGGGAGAGAAAAATAAGACTAAAAATACTTCGAATGGAGAGGAGTTAGAGCAGGGTGTCCTTTCGTCTTGAGATCTTTTTTTTCTTAGTCCTCCGTTTAATGAATTGCCTGATTTACTACTTTAACAGCTTACTAGGACCTAAGGAAGGGGTTTTTCCTTAACTACCTGACGACTTCCTTTACTTAACCGTCATCTCTTAACGGGAGGTACCGCCTTACCGACCCCCTCTTCCTTCATCCTTAACTTCATTACCACCTTCGCCGCTTCATCTTAATGCCGCCGCCTCCTTTAACTCGAGGGTACGCTTAATTGACCATTTATCAAGTAATCTCGTGAAATAGTGTAACACAGAATCTCTCTCGGTGGTGGAAGAGGGAGGTGAGGCGAGTCCACTACACCATTGTAAGGTGCAAATGTATTTTTGGAAACATCGGAAAATAGAAATTATAGACTAGAAGCTCATTTTGGTTTATTATTTCCAATAATAAGCCTATGTGATCGTGTAGCAAAAAAATTGTATAACCCCCCCCCCCCCCCCCCCTCAAACCTTGTCACTTTACGTTTCAAGGTGCGTAGAATCCAAATTTGAAATGTCCGTCCGCCGTTCGCCGTCCGGGCCATAAAAGGCCTAAGAATTGACTTAAAAAACCCGTTCTTTCGCACATAGACTCCATTTGGGGTCTAGTTGGTCCTAACGTTTAACCATCCCGATCGCTTTACTCGCATAGATGCTATGGGCCAAAAACGGGCGAAAAAGTGTCTTTTTCAAGACTTTGAGTGTTAGACTTACGCACGCACGCCTGGCACGCTTGGCAGGGGGACACGGTGGGTGGTGAGGGGGGTGAGCGGGGGGTGGAGTGAGAGGAGGCGCCGCGGCACCTTGTGGTGTCTGGGGTGACCAGGGGTGTAGCAGAGGGGTGTAGGAGAATGGATATTTATTACTTTTACGTGTTATACCCATATAATACACCGCGGCACCATGAGGTGGTACGGCGTTCCTTCGAGGCATGAATAGGTATATGTTTTTTTCTAGGTCATATTTGTGTGATAATACCAATAACGATTTTCCTACGCATATTTAATAACATATCCTCTCGGTGGGTGGTGAGGGGGTGAGCGGGGGGTGGAGTGAGAGGAGGCGCCGCGGCACCATGAGGTGGGTACAGCGTTCTTTCGAGGCATGAATATATGTTTTTTTACCAATGCTATGTTTTTATACCAATGGTTTTCCTACGCATATTCTCTCAACTTTTCGTACGTACTTAGATAATGATATTACTAAGGCAATAACTATTTGCATAGATAGGAGCTCAAATCGAGAAATATAAACATGCGTATATAATTATAGAAGTATAGGTTGTGGCAACTCGAAATAGGATAGGACACGCTGAGGAGTCTGGACGGGCCTTATGACGTACGCAAGCCAACTAAAACTTCTATCAAACTCAATTGAAAAAATAATAAACCTTTGTGAAATAATTTGCAGCGTTTTTGTATCCATCTCGGTTACTATTGAAAGGTGATTTCAGTACTCTAGGTAAAGATTTGTGCACTATGTGTATTAAATAGCGAGGATTTTTTGTAAACAGAGTTGTTTTTGTACGAGGGTTTGTAACTGGTTATGAGAGATTTAAATGGTTATGGGAGCAATGTCTGTCTTTCCTTCAGTAAGGAAGGTCTGCTCGGGAGATCCCACCTACTGAGGGTCCCTGAGTTCGTCAGAGTGGAAAAGTCCGAACTTATTATTAATAGAAAGCAATGGGGTCGCCCCTCAGATAAATGAGATAGATAAATAAATGATTTATTGTCATCACAGAAATAATAATGAAAATAATCCACTTTATAATATATAGGAAATTAAACAATTACTTATGTTATTGTTGTCAACTTGTCGTCAGCGATGGGCAAGCCCGTGCTGCCGACAAGAGTCGGAACTCAGCTCAAAAGCAGTACAACAAACGACGATTCCTCAAAATACAGTAAAAAGAAAAAAAGAAGAAAAAAATATTTCTATAAAAACTAAAGTAGGTACATAATTGGAATGCTACGTGGAACCAGGTTATTTTGTGACACAGGCACTAGCCATAATATTTTCTAAGGGGATGTAACCAACTGAAATCAACCAAGAGTATACCAGCTTTTTGTATCCATCTCGGTTACGATTGAAAGGTGATTTCAGAACTTTAGGTAATGATTCGTGCACTACATGTAATACATGTGTTTAGCGAGAATTTTTCGTAAACAGAGTTGTTTTTGTACGAGACACAGTGGAGCGAGTGATAGGATAGGCCGGACATTCAATAATATCTCCGTTTCTACTAGTCCTAGAATTTTGCTTCAGGTATCATTTTAAAGCAAATCGAATACTCTATTGAACCACATGATCAGCAATTTTTTAAGAAATTTCGCCAGTGGCGATATAACGTGTAGAACAACGTTTAAATATGTACTACATACATATTATGTATCACTTGCTAAATAGAGAATTGTAATTTTTAAACACATGATAAAACACATGTTTTATAAAATTTATTTTTACTTTCCTTACCCCTAAGGATAAGGGAAGTATTGTAAATTGCCAAAAAAATCTAAATTCGAATTTTTATCAAATCTTTACGTTTTGAGGTCTCCTGAGTCGAAAGCAACCATTTTTGCAAATTGGTGTGTGTGTGTGTGTGTGTGTGTGTGTGTGTGTGTGTGTGTGTGTGTGTGTGTGTGTGTGTGTGTGTGTGTGTGTGTGTGTGTGTGTGTGTGTGTGTGTGTGTGTGTGTGTGTGTGTGTGTGTGTGTGTGTGTGTGTGTGTGTGTGTGTGTGTGTACCCACATTTTTTTAATAAATTGAAGTTCACAAACGCAAAACTAAAACTATAAACAAAAATATATCCAATAAAAATATATATCAATATATTCTGGATAGTTCTGCATAAAATCAAAAACATAACGAGCATTTTTCCGATTTAATTTTTTTTTTTTTTTTTTTTTAAACAAAACTGAACTCCTCATCAGAACAATTTCTGAAATCTTTCGTTCTTTTCCGTTTTTGTCTTTCTGACAAATGCTCGAATGATTTTGATCTACTAGAAATACCTGGAGTGGATGAAGATGGAAGTTCTTGAGAATATACCTCTGGGAAAATTAGGTCCCTGTTAAGCCATTTGCGATTTTTCCTCAAAGATGGTTCCAAAGATCTATTTGCATCATTCCATTTAAGTTGAAAATGATAGCACCACTTCCTTAATTTTTCCCACAAACCGTTTTTTCGCACTATTAGTAATCACAAAACCAAGTAAGTCAGTCCATTTTTCCAAAGCCATGTCAAAATCCTTAAAATTAATATTGTTAGATCTAAAAAATTGAAATAAATCGTCATTTGTTTTAAATTCCAGTGTGTCGAAGTGAGAGACAACATCAGACTGATTCCTTGTTTACCTTTAAGGAGGAGGATCAGATAATAAACAGAAGCAACGACTAATCTGATTACAAAATGTCAACAAAAGCGCGTAGGTATTAACTTTAAAAACAAAATATCTATTGAATAGGCAAGTTTAGGCAAGATCTGACAACGTTGTAAATAAGACGATATACTTCTAAAAACGTGCCAAATGGAATTTTTCCGGCAAATACCGGCGATTTGCGAATTAATTAAATAAAATTATTTTCTGTTCGATGTCAAAAAAAAAGTTAGGGGAATTTTTTAAAACCTTTTGTGCCAGTTTTAGATTTATTATAATACCCTTATTGTGTACTAAGAGCAGCAATAATTTATAAAAGTCCATTCATGCAGCATGACCCCATGAGCGAATTTTTGAAGAATATTACCGATTTTTACAACCAGCGAACGGCATTATTTCGATTTTTGACTGATTTTTCAACTTTGAAATTTTTGAAAACTTGATACATATTCTTTTAGGAAATTTTACGCTGATTCCGAATATACCACATGTTAGTATGCTGAAAAAATTATTTCGCACGACAAATCGCAAAAACAGGCTATTTTGAAATTTTTTACTACATTTTTGAAAATTTCAACCCGAAGATGTAATCCGATCAAGCTGGCCAACGAACTTGAACTTTCGTTTTGTGCCCTTAACATTTTAAAATTTGTTTGAAGTTTCTAGCACAATTCTACGGACAGTTATCGTCTGGAATGACACATACATACATACATACATATATACATACATCATTTTTTTTTTTTTTTAATTTATTTCCATATTCTTCATTACAATAAATTAAAAAATGAAATTATGATATTTCATGTAAAAATAGGATAAATTCACACAACTTTATTTATTGGAAATTATAGCCCCATATGAGCATAAAGCTCGTGGCGGGGTCTAGAGTCCAGAAAGTCTTTTTCTTAGTATCTATAAATTAACAAAAATTGATTTAAAATGCTATTTCTTATCATTATTTACATATTATTATTTATCTTCTTATAAATATTACATTCTTATTGCTAATTATTATTATTCTGCTTATGAATTACCTTCCCCTCCAAGATTTTTTTCCTTATCTTTTTAGGTAGCTCGTTGAAATTTGTTGCACCCTTATATGAATAGTTCATTTGAGCCACAGTGGACCGTTGAAAAGGAAGTGCAAGCATAGCAGCATCTTTGCTCCTAGTTAGTAGTTCGTGTTAAGGGAGCCTAAATTGCTTTTTTAAATAATTTCATTTATTTGGCTTACTTTAAGAAATTTTCTAAACGGGAGTATTTTTAGTTTTTTTAAAATGGGTTCAGGAGGAGCTGAGTAGGCCCTCCCTATTAATTGTCCTCACAATCATTTTTTGAGAAATAACTATAGGGTTGTAGGCTTGTAAATAGCGAGGATTTTTTGTAAACAGAGTTGTTTTTGTACGAGGGTTTGTAACTGGTTATGAGAGATTTAAATGGTTATGGGAGCAATGTCTGTCTTTCCTTCAGTAAGGAAGGTCTGCTCGAGAGATCCCACCTATTGAGGGTCCGTGAGTTCGTCAGAGTGCAAAAGTCCGAACTCTCGTGGATATTAATAGAAAGCAATGGGGTCGCCCCTCAGGGTATCTTGATGTAATGCGACTCTCAGATTCCGACCCCAGGAGCAGCCCGGACGTCAGAGGGGTCAGGGCGATGGGCTGAGTTCTGCCAAGAATTAGCATGTATGAGGGGCTCGAGGGAATTGGTTCTGTCAGGCCTGCGTTAGAACCCGCCGGTCTCTTGATTCGATTAGAGACTGGCATGAATTAAAACTTGAAGTCCCCCACGCCTTCACGGGCCTGTCGGTACGTCCGCCATTTTTCTATCACTTCCGGATTTTTTTTTTTTTTTTTCCACACCCTATTGTCAACTGAGTTTGTCCAGCAATACGAAGGAGGAAAATTGACCGGAGAGCTATTGATTCAGATTAATTGAATTCACCTTACCAATACAATAACGGAGAGTAGTATACTACAGCAGCTACAGCATTCAGGGCTATGCACTACACATTGACCCAGAACCGTCATGGGTAGGTCATGTAGTACATGTTGACAATATAGTACATCAGTAGGTTCTGTGTAGTCTTTCGGGCAAGATTCCCCAAAAAGTATACTACTAATGGAGCACATTCCTCACAATCAAGCAAAAATTAATCGGATTCAATTTTGTTATCTAGCATACAGTGAAAAAATGATCCTGACAATTGTAGATATGCTGTAGAGGTCATGTGGAAGTAAGTTATATAATATAACCCCTTTGTGAAAGTATAGTCTTTGAGCTGATGTGGTTTTCAGTTTAAAAGCTTTCTGCGTAACTTTGCTCGCACTCCGTGTGCCAATCTCAACCTTCTCTAATTTATTTTCTATGTATTTCTTGTGAGTATAAATCAAAGTGGTATTCTCAATTAGATTTAAATTGTCAATACCATTAAATTCTCGAAATGATAAATTAGTAGGAAAGGTTCTCTCTTTTTTAATAAAAGTTTTATTAGAGTTTTTTAACAATTAAAACAGGTTGGATTTTTATTTTAGGGCTAGGGGGATATTTTAAGCCTATAGGCTTTATAGGGCTTTTTAGGGCCTTACAGGCGATTTAATAATAGTAGGGCACGGATATTTCCGAAAGTCACGGATTTTAATATATAGGTTACCGATTTTTTATGGCGTCATAACCAAATAATCATAATATAATGCTTGTACCGGGATTCACTAAACATACGAAAGAATCAATTGAGATTTTTAAATCTATATAGTACTGACAGATGCAAGCGTTGGCAACGTAGACAGAAGCAAATACGACTAATGCAATTTCTCCGCATCAGATGCGCAGTGAATTGGTTGCAATGAGACAACAGATTAGAGATGGTGGGAACTGTCGAAACTGTGCAACCGTTACAACTTCTACGGTCTCCGCTTCACAACTGTTGTCCATGCAGATTCAAAAAGCCCCGGTCAAGTTCCTATTAAAAACACCCATTAGGTTTGGGACAAGGGATTTATTTAAAGAATTCTAGACTCACTTAGACTAATAGATAAACCTACTATAATTTACACTTACAAGCGATTTTCTAAAAGGTGGATTTGAAATAGTACCTAAGTAATATTGGCACAAGAAGTTCGAGCAAGATTACTCTAATTATACCAAGATTTCATACTTCCGCTGCACAACGTTCTCATCTATATAGAGGGATCATCCTTTTCAACAACCTACCTTGCGAAATTTTTCAACCAGTGTATCGTTCAGTAAATTCAAAGAAGATCTGAAGAAGCACTATATGGCGTAACTGTCTCATTTTGTCTAATCATTTATGTTATTTAAATTATTATTGACTCACATTATTATTTACTCCTTAAATTTTGAACTTTCTATTATTTATGTGAACCAATGGAGAATAGAGCCATATACATAAATACTTTATCTTTAGAAATTGATGTTAAAAACCCTGTATTGTAATTAATTATTTAAACAGTCACTAACAGGAGAGCTAAATAATGAACAGACGCTCCAATTCCCTGCACAAGATTCTTTTTATTGGGAATAGTAGCATTTTTGTAAAAATCTGTAATAAATTGTTTGTAAATCTTTTTTCTGAAAAAAAAGCATATTATTAAAAAAAAAAAAAAAAAAAAAAGCGAAACATTTGATGCGGTTATTTTGAGCTGTAGGTCTACTGGTAAGAACCAGAAAGATTTTTATATTTCGGTACACTATTCCTAAAGAAATTAAAGCCTGTGAAAGGTCACCGATTTTTAAAATTTAGAACCCCAAAAGTCCCCAAAAAGTCCCCGATTTTTATTTTACAGATCGAGTAGACACCCTGCCATGGTTATTTGCTCTAATCCGAGAACGGGATAAGATATTGCAAATCTGGCGTCACCATCGTGTTCAGCACTGAAAAACCTTTGAAATGAGGCGTCCCTTGGCAGAAATTGAAAAATCGTTTACTATTCCACTTTAGGAAGTTCAAATTTGGATTTTGTTTCCTGATTTTGGCAAACGTAGTATCAGCTTATCTCAAACAGAGGAATTCCTAAGTATTTACTGAACAATAATTTAATAAATTAAGGCAGTTGAAGTAAGTGATTACCTACACACGCTTTACAACCCCAATAGGATACAGAAGTTATAATTAACTCGATTTCGGCGAGTCAGAATTCCATTGGAATTATATTATCAACAGATACAACTCTCATTGTTTTCCAGACAATTCTTTGGGCGAATACCTATAAATGAAACTCAAAAAATCATTAATGTTACAGAGAAAGATTTTTAGATCTCGATTTTTGAACATTTCAGCCCTTTAGTGTTGATCGAACGCGATGCCGATGTTACTGGCACATCCCCGGCCTGTAAATGATTTTTAAGCCAAATTTCTTAAAGTTTGCTCCAATACTTATTGAGAAAGTTTCGGACGGCGTACGGCAGACGGACGGATTTATTTATTTATTTTTTTAATTCGATTTTGGGATTCTACGCATCTTGAAACTTAAACCAACAAATTTGTGTGTGTGTGTGTGTGGGGGGGGGGGGGGGGGGGGGGGGGGGGGGGGGGGGGGGGGGGGGTTTAAAGAAATTATTTTCTTGGTCGATTACGAAGGTTCATTATTGAAAATAATAAACCAAAAGCAAGTGGAAATTTTGATTTTGGAGGACACACATTTTTCGACTTCAATCTTCAATTATGAACACAAAGCTAACTTCGGTAATGAGGAAGCCAAATTTTCTTGGTGGATTAGGAAAGTTCATTATTGAAAATATTAAACAAAAATCAAGTGGAAATTTTGATTTTGGAGGACAAAACTTTTGTTGACTTCAATTATGAACACAAAGCTTCCCTAACTTCGTTAATGAGGATGCAAAATTTTCTTGGTTGATTAGGAAAGTTCATTATTGAAAATATTAAACAAAAATCAAGTGGAAATTTTGATTTTGGAGGACAAAATTTTTTTCGACTTCAATTATGAACACAAAGCATCCCTAACTTCGGTAATGAGGAAGCAAAATTTTCTTGGTCGATTAGGATTTGGAAGGTTCATTATTGAAAACCAAAATGGGTGCGCAACGAGAGAGGGGACGCCCTTTTGCGTGTGATCAAGAATAATGAAGTGAAGGAGTCAGTTGGAACTGCCCCATTCCGGCACTCCATCCCGCCTTCGGGACTCCATAACGCCGCGGTACTCCATTCCGCCTGTACCCCATTCCTAGTACTCCATTCCGCCTGTTCTCCATTCCCAACCCCTTCCGATAAATTACCTAAATCAAGAGAAAGGATTCCCCCCCTTCCCGAGGGCTGACTTGGGGAGAAACACAGTTTAAATTGAATTCTTGGGTTCCTCCCCCTCCCCCTGTAAGTGGAGAGAGTTCGAAAGTCGTGAGGAGGGAATATAGGGAGTGAGGAGGGAATATAGGGGGGAAGTGCGGGGGGTAATGGGGCAAAAGAGGGAGGAAAAGTGGAATTGGTGAGACGGAAGAGGGGCAGATCCTTGTTTATTCTCTTATAATTGCAGAGGGGCGCGAGGCTAAACTTGAGAGACCGGCGTTCCGGGCTATTCGCCTCCGCCAACTCCGCCGATTTGGTACTGAAAATGGTAAGTGTGAAGGAGGTCGGTGGTGGGATGAGGTGGAGGCGCAAGAATGTTGATTGCTTGGGGAATTCCAGGGAATGGAAACAGGCGTCCCGAACGTCCTTTTCCCCATCCCCGTTTTCTCCCCCTCTTATCGCGTTCCCCTTTTCACCGCTCATTCTCAAAAACCCCCCCGCTCATTCAGGCTGTACAGCCTGTAGACCGACACATATTCGCACCTACCCCGCCACATTAATCACGGCGTCATTTGTCACAAAATGTAGGGTTCCATCTTTCAACGGAGTGATGGAAGGTTTAAGGGGGTGAGTCGTCTGGAGAGGGGGATAAAGGATGGAGAAATTCCAGGGTGCCTTCCCCTACCCCCCACCCATGAACACCGCTCAAAGGTATTAATTCCCTTGGTGAAATAGGGGGTGAAATCGGCGGGGAGGTTTATAGGGGCGGAAATGGGGAGGTTATGGGGACGAAATGAGGGGATGAACGACAGACGGGTGAGGCGGGAGCGTCAATCAGACTTCCACCGATTCATAACGGTTGAGGGGGCGCCCATCCATCCTCCCGTCGAACAACTCCAAGTGGAGTTTAGCCCCTCCGAGTCGCCGGCCTCCCCCATCGCTTACCGAGTTGCCGGCCTCTCCATCGCTTACCGAATTACCGACCCCATCGCTTACCAAGTTACCGATGAACGATCCCCACAGCTTACTGACGCATTACCAACCCATTTATTCCAATTAACCCCCGAAAAGCGCCGACGTGGACTTTCTATTTTGACACCAGGAATAGGCGGGAACAAAGTTCCTGTCACGCAGCATGACCTTATGAGCGAATTTCATTACCTATTAACGCATTTTATTTATGTAATTTTTGGTGCATTATCTTCAAAAATAAACCTTTGTAATCGATCAAGAAAAAAATTGTTTAATTCCCCCTCAATATTTGTTGGCTTACGTTTCAAGATGCGTAGAATCCAAAAATCGAAAAAAGAAAAATAATCCGTCCGTCCGATGCTTTTCTCAAAAAGTATTGGGCCAAACTTTAAGAAATTAGGTGTAAAAATCATTTATTGGCTGGGGATGTGCCAACAACATCGGCATCGCGTTTGAACATCATTTTTTTTTTTTTTTTTTTAGCATGAATATGCTTTAGCCGTGACCTAACTACCGAAAAATGTCCCACGAGAGTGCAACGAAAGTAGCGCCAATAATTGTGATGATTTCCGCTTACAACCGAGTCGTTGCTAGGGATATGATACTTCGTCGTTTTTCATCCCACAAAATTCGTTGACCATTCGTTCGAAAGCTCTCGATTTATCCAACCATACTATATTAACTACTGCGAAGTGCGTGGCCAACAAGCTGAGTTATGAGCATGGTTATATGAATAATTGTTTACACACAGGTGATCATTCTCAATTATTGATATTGTGAACATGATTGCAACCGCTTGTTAATTTCTGATGATTTCATTGAGCTGGTGTTTCGATTATGTGATTCATAGCAGGTGATCCGAATATTGCGAGAACGGTTTGATTCGTGAAGCGGTGGTTAAATCATTTTAATAGGTAATTTCTATACTTTACACTATAGGAAGCTGTAATTTATGTAGCCTCTTTAGCCTCTTTCTATAATAAAGTGAGAGCGAGGAGCTAAAACATGATTCCATGTTTTAGGATTGATGGCAGAATGATAAACAGAGTTCAGAGGCCGATGGGGGGTTGGGTTCAGAGAATCGACGAGGAGTGAGTCGTGTACGGCTAAAGCATATTCATGTTTTTTAATTTTAGCCGTCAGGCTCAAAGGAACTGTGGCTTTTTTTTTTTTTTTTTTTTTTTTTTTTTGTAGTTAAAATGTTTAGTGATTGTGTGGGTTAGTTCTTAGATGGTTCCATACAATTTTCATTGCCTAGAATCAATAGTGGCGTGTGTGCATGCGTGAGTTTCTCATAACGTCAATTTTTTCGATTAGTCTGTCCAATTTTGTTCAAACTGGAAGGCTAGTTGGCTATAGGTTCCCTATGATATTTTGGGTAGGTACCTATAACTATTGCGCATCCGCAAAACCAAAGCTAGTTGACTCAAGTGAAGTTCCAAAACTCACTATTATATTGTTTGGTACTGATGATGGCCTAACCGTCGACATCGATTTAACATTGTAACTCTTTATTTTTCGTGAAAATAGACAACGTTTTTCACTAACTTCCGTTTTTTAGCCGAATGGCCCCATAAACCGGAAATGAGCCCCTGTTTTTTCTGGAGAAAATTTGATAGCGGATGAAATTAATCCCAGATTTTTCTGAGGGAATTTCGGTACCGGCCGAAATGTGCCCCAATACCAATACGTCCAACTAATCTGAATTTTCACTAAGGGATTGACTACTTGATGCTATGAATTTTCGAGATCCAAGTTTGCGAGCATCCAGACCACCAACCTGTACACAGCATTCTGACCTATCAGTCCATCTAATCTAGCTGGGGCCCATTGAACACTAAAGGGGTGAAAAATTCAAAAATCGAGATCTTAAAATCTTTCTATGTAACAGTAATGATTTTTTGAGTTTCATTTATAGGTACCCAAAGAATCGAACGAAACCACCCCGGTCGCTGTGCGTTTATTCGTTTGCTTTCTCTAACGGCTAGAGCATCGACAAGAAAAAAGTATCAACACGGGAGTGATTTTTAACACAGAATGTGTTTTAGCCATGGACTAACTAGCCGAAAATGGAACGCGGGATGGTAACGAAATGTGTGACGGATGATTTTCACGTACAACCGAGTCGTTGCTAGGGATATGGTACTTCGTCGTTTTTCATCCCACAAAATTCGTTGACCATTCGTTCGAAAGCTCTCGATTTATCCAACAATATTATGTTAACTACTGCGAAGTGCGTGTCCAACAAACTGAGTTATGAGCATGGTTATATAAATAATTGTTTACACACAGGTGATCATTCTCAATAATTGATATTGTGAACATGATTGCAACCGCTTGTTAATTTCTGATGATTTCATTGAGCTTGTGTTTCGATGATTTGATTCATAGCAGGTGATCTGAGTATTACGAAAACGGTTTGATTTGTGAAGCGGAGGTTAAATAATTTGAATAGGTAATTTCTATACTTTACACTCTAGGAAGCTGTAATTTCGTTTGTAGCCTCTTTAGGACATTTACTTGACGATGCTCAGGGTCCGGATCAGATGTGTGGCTCTTAAAGCTAATTTCTATGCTTTACACTCTAGGAAGCTGTAATTTCGTATGTAGCCTCTTTAGGACATTTACTTGACGATGTCCAGGGTCCGGATCAGATGAGTGGCTTTTAAAGCTAATTTCTATACTTTACACTCTATTAAGCTGTAATTTCGTATGTAGCCTCTTTAGGACATTTACTTGATAAATCGCTCTTGATTTATCACGAATTTATTTCGTATTTTTTTTCGTAGTTTCATACTATAACTATATAAATTGATGTTATAAATGAATAGTAAACAATGACGCTTGTTTGGTTGTCACTTGGTTGCGCGACAACGCAAACACATTCTGTGTTTCAATAATTTCGTCCGAAGTATGTAAATAGAGGTAACCGGGGGTCCAGGGGGCTTGTTTTATTTTTATTTTATTTATTTATTTATTTATTTTATTTTATTTTTTTTTTTTTATTCTTTTTTTAATGCGCATTCAACCAGACGGTCATTGGCGCCAAACATACATAATTTACAAAACTATTAAATAAATGCTAGTTTCATATATTCACACTTGCGTTGTTATTGTTCTATATATATATATATATATATATATTTTTTTTTTTTTTTTTTTAACTCAAATTTGATGGTACAACGATAGTGATTTTAGAGACAAAAACAATTTATGAAAGTTGGTCGAGTCATTAACCAGAAGTTCGCTGATGTCCTTGGGAATATCCATTGAAGGCGTGGTGAACATAAGACATTCTACAAATTAATAGGTGATGAATCGTAAGTTGGCAGTTATTGCACATAGGGCACTCTGGTGGTGATTGTCTTGGCTGTGATGTCGGGTGAGGATTACCTCTTCTCGGCGTAATGAACAATTGTCCCATCAAATAATTTTCTTTTTCTGCTTGACAAAGCCCACATTTTTACGTCTTTTTTAATCGCCCGTAGTTTTTGATAATCCATTTCCAGCCATTTGGGTTTCCAGGAAGTCCATACTGCAGATTGTGAGTGAATCGTAACCAATAAAACATATCAAAAATCGCCTTGAAAACTAAGACAATTGTATCAGCTGATAATATAATTCCAATGGAATTTTGACTTCCCGAAATTGAGTTTATTATAACTTCTGTAACCTATTGGGCTTGTGTGAAGCGAAGGTAGATAATCACTTACTTGAACTACAAAAATTTATTAAATTATTATTCAGTAAATACGTAGGAGTTACTCTTAATTAAATTACTATTTCTATTCCAACAATAGAAGATTAGTTACTTCCGAGTCTACCAAGGTCGGAACGTTTTAGTTTTCAAGATGCATAGACTCCGAAAATCAAATTAAAAAAAATCCGTCCGTCCGCTGTACGCCGTCCAGAGTTTTTTTTCCAAAACTACTGGACCAAATTTTATGAAATTTGGCGCAAAAATCATACATCGGCCGGGGGGCTAGTAACATCGGCATCAGTATTGATCAACCCTAAAGGGTAGTAATTAAGGGCCAACATATTCAAATAGAGATATCAAATCTTTCCAGGTAAGTGATCATTTTTTGCTTGTCATTGATAAATTTAATCCCGAAAATCGATTAAAACTATCCTTAGTCTTATTATGGACTTCCTGGAAACCCAAATGGCTGGAAATGGATTTAAAATTATGGGCAATTAAAAAAGACGTAAAAATGTGGGCTCAAGGAGAACAAGAAAATTGTTTGATGGGACAATTGTTCATTCGCGCCGAGAAGAGGTAATCCTCACCCGACATCACGGCCAAGACAATCACCACCAGAGTGCCCTATGTGCAATAACTGCCAACTTACGATTCATCACCTATTTGTAGAATGTCTTATGTTCACCACGCCTTCAATGGATATTCCCAAGGACATCAGCGAACTTCTGGTTAATGACTCGACCAACTTTCATACTTTCATAAATTGTTGTACCATCAAATTTGAGTAAAAAAAAAAAAAAAAAAAAAAAAAAAATGAACAATAACAACGCAAGTGTGAATATATGAAACTAGCATTTATGTAATAGTTTTGTAAATTATGTATGTTTGGCGCCAATGACCGTCTGGTTGAATGAAAAAAAAAAAAAAAAAAAACTCCCGTGTTGATACTTTTTTCTTGTCGATGCTCTAGCCGTTAGAGAAAGCAAACGAATAAACGCACAGCGACCGGGGTGGTTTCGTTCGATTCTTTGGGTACCTATAAATGAAACTCAAAAAATCATTACTGTTACATAGAAAGATTTTAAGATCTCGATTTTTGAATTTTTCACCCCTTTAGTGTTCAATGGGCCCCAGCTAGATTAGATGGACTGATAGGTCAGAATGCTGTGTACAGGTTGGTGGTCTGGATGCTCGCAAACTTGGATCTCGAAAATTCATAGCATCAAGTAGTCAATCCCTTAGTGAAAATTCAGATTAGTTGGACGTATTGGTATTGGGGCACATTTCGGCCGGTACCGAAATTCCCTCAGAAAAATCTGGGATTAATTTCATCCGCTATCAAATTTTCTCCAGAAAAAACAGGGGCTCATTTCCGGTTTATGGGGCCATTCGGCTAAAAAACGGAAGTTAGTGAAAAACGTTGTCTATTTTCACGAAAAATAAAGAGTTACAATGTTAAATCGATGTCGACGGTTAGGCCATCATCAGTACCAAACAATATAATAGTGAGTTTTGGAACTTCACTTGAGTCAACTAGCTTTGGTTTTGCGGATGCGCAATAGTTATAGGTACCTACCCAAAATATCATAGGGAACCTATAGCCAACTAGCCTTCCAGTTTGAACAAAATTGGGCAGATTAATTGTGGGTTATTGCGGGAGTGGTCCCAATTGATCTCCTTGCTGAAGAGCGAAGGAGGATCTATCTGAGGAAGGGAGAGAACCCAGTGCGGAACATCAAGAAAGAGGAAAGTGGAGAAACACGTAGGAAATGGCAGGCTAGATGGGAGGATGAGACCCGAGGCTGCTGGGCATACCGGTTGATGGAAGCGAGACTCAAAATCGCTGAAGCCAAAACACAGGCCGTGGTTTTCAGAGGTAGGGGAGACAGTAGACACCCCACGAAGATAAAGATTGGGACAACGACCTTGGAAGCCACCATTTCTGCAAAATATCTAGGAATTCATATTCACCAGAGCCTTAGTTGGAATGTACACATTGATGGGACTTTCCAAAAAGGGGTTGGCATTTCTGGCATGATGCGGGGGCTCTCTGGACGAGGATGGGGAGTGGAATTCCACATACGCATGCAATACTATTACTCGGTTTTCTTACCTACTGTAACTTATGCTGCGGCAAATTGGTGGAGTAAGCCAACAATCCAAATGAGGACAAGGATCTTGAAGATCCCAACTACTGACTGGACATGGTAATTTTAGCCATAAACTTCATTTCTTCCGAAGAAGAAGCACTTCAATATGTCCATGCGGTCACGCAGAGGAAACTTCAGAACACGTGATAAGAAGCTGCCCTCTATACAATGATATAAGGCTGCATATGTGTGGAGATTTATTATTTGATGGCTCCCTTGCTCAATTGGTCGTCAGCCCTGATTCCTGGAAGAAATTTGAGATATTCGCCAAAGAATGGTCTAAAAGAAGAGGAGATGCCCCAAATGAATTAGAATCCTGAGTTTCAATTTGCTTTCTGAAACCATACCTGTGATCTGTCAACTACCTGCAACAGAATATACCTATTCAAAATAAAACCAGCCATAACTGTGATAATAGAACTAAAATATCTGTGATTTAATTACTAAGTAGGACTCTAACATTTTAATAAATAATTTATTGATATAACTGTTAACCAATAGTGACTAGAATTCGAAACAGATGCATTTAAAGCACAAATTTATCCAAAACAGCACGCCGATGAAGGAAGAACCGCAAGCCAAAAGAAGAGGAGTACGGAGGCCTAGCACATAAATATAGTGCCATAATAAATTGATGATTATCACCCTTGAAAAACTGCCACCTCCGTGAGGTCCACCCTGGACATGGGCAAGCCCAAACCCATGACGAACGGCAGTAATTGATATATCGACCTGCTGTACTATGTCCCACCTGAAGACTGCATTCGAAATATACCACAGGCCATATTTATGTTTTGAGCTGTGATTGTAAAGGGTCTAGTAAGGCCTAAGAAACAATCAACAAAATTCAGTACAGTGGGTGGGGCCATGGTTCCTCGCAAAGATAGGAAAGATGGAGGACCAAGGATGCAGCTACTGCCGACAGGGGAATGATGATGCCCATCACACATTTTTTGTGTGCCAAAAGTGGGGAGGTGCTCGCCGAGTCCTGGAGGAGAGCGTAGGAGAGATTGAACCGGAGACCATCGTCAAGAAAATGGTAGTCGAGAAGAAGAACTGGGACGGGGTGAACATACATTTTTGCCGTCCTAAAAGACAAGGAGCAGGATAGATCCTGGGAATAAAGAAGACATAGATAAAGAGCCAAAAAAAAAAAAAAAAAGAAAGAAAGAAAGAAAGGAACTACCCCGAAGTAATACTAAATAAGTGGCTCCAGTGAAGTTCTCTTCAAGAAGAGAGAGTGGTGGTTTTTAGTTGGTATGCCCTAAAAGTCCTAAAAGGGAGACTCCAACACTGTTGAGGAGTACAGGCACTCCTCATCGTTCTTCGTTCATAAAGAATTTTTCCAACTCCAAAAAAAAAAAAAGACTTGAGCTGGGGCATGCAATATACAATTTTAAATTTTAAAGTATGATCAGGAGGAAGGAATGCCACGTTCCCAAAGACCAAGTATTTTTTTTTTTTTTTTTTTTTATAATAAACAGTTAGAAATACAAACAAACATATCGGCAGGCAGACAGACAGACATAGAACCAAGATGCGAAACGCAAACAGCAAGTGCTATTTAGAATTTGGAGGCCACATTTTTTCGACTTCTTGCACGAACACAATAAAACACATATAACTCTTTATTACTCGAAGACGGATCAACAACGAAAATTTCTGCGCCCTCGTTCCTCGTACCGCCTTTTTCCACTCCATAAAGGGAGCAATAAGTCTTAATAATGACGCCGACGTATTAAATGCCATCGACATATTATGACCCCGTCATCCTTTCCACTCATGAGAATTTCTTTTCATAACTCGACGCCCGGTTCCTTAATCAAATCAGCTGAAAGTGCCGTCGCAATATCTTCTCTCCGTCTCTCACATTTCCGCGTGCCCCCGACGGTATAAGATCTTGAAACTTTTCCTCTCAAAGCTCCCTTTCATGTGACGCGCCGAGCTCGCCTTTTTCCCGAGTAAAGTTGGAGAGAAAAATCTATCGACTTTAAGTCAAAGGAATTATATTTAACAGTGTGCTTTCACTTTTGTAGAAGGATTTGAACACTTATCTCTATACGTTGATACATTTTACTTCGTATAGTGTTGACTCGCTCGATTTCAGCGACCAAACTCTCACAGAATTCTGTGAAATATGAATTTTTAAAAATGGATATTTATTTATTTATTTATAAGCAACTCTTTCGCCAATTGCACAGGAGTAGAGTACTAATTATGTTAGGAAAAATAAATAAATAAATAAATAACTTCAAACTTGAAATGGAATGAAAAAAAAAAGAAATAAATGCATCATTTTAGCGAATTTTTGAAGAAAATTAAGCTATTGATCTGGCCTCAAAATTTGTAGAATGTGATTTTTTGAGAAAATTTTGTGCAGTAATCCGTTTCAGGCTATTCTGAATCATATTCTGAAGTTTAACGCATTTTTAGCGAATTTTTGAAGAAAATTAAGCTATTGCTCTCGCCTCAAAATTTGTAGAATGTGAATTTTTGAAAAAAAAATTATGCAGAAATCCGTTTCAGGCTATTCTGAATCATATTCTGAAGTTTAACGCATTTTTTTATGTATGTATATATGTATGTATGTATGTATGTATATATGTATGTATGTATGTATATATGTATGTATGTGTCATTCCAGACGATAACTGTCCGTAGAATTGTGCTAGAAACTTCAAACAAATTTTAAAATGTTAAGGGCACAAAACGAAAGTTCAAGTTCGTTGGCCAGCTTGATCGGATTACATCTTCGGGTTGAAATTTTCAAAAATGTAGTCAAAAATTTCAAAATAGCCTGTTTTTTGCGATTTGTCGTGCGAAATAATTTTTTCAGCATACTAACATGTGGTATATTCGAAATCAGCGTAAAATTTCCTATAAGAATATGTATCAAGTTTTCAAAAATTTCAAAGTTGAAAAATCAGTCAAAAATCGAAATAATGCCGTTCGCTGGTTGTAAAAATCGGTAATATTCTTCAAAAATTCGCTCATAGGGTCATGCTGCATGACTGGACTTTTTTTATGTATTTATATAAGTATGTATATATGTATATATATGCATTCCAGACGATAATTCTCCTTAGAATTGTGCTAGAAACTTCAAACAGAATTTAAAATGTTAAGGACACAAAACGAAAGTTCAAGTTCGTTGGCCAGCATGATCGGATTACTTCATCGGGTTGAAATTTTCAAAAATGTAGTCAAAAATTTCAAAATAACTTGTTTTTTGCGATTTGTTGTGCGAAATAATTTTTTCAGCATACTAACATGTGGTATATTCGGAATCAGCGTAAAACTTCCTATAAGAATATGTATCAAGTTTTCAAAAATTTCAAAGTTGAAAAATCAGTCAAAAATCGATATAATCGAAGATTTCTTCAAAAATTCGCTCATGGGGTCATGCTGCATGACTGTACTTTTTATGCATCAAATGCAATTCATGAGTCAGTCACAAAACTACTGACACTGACACAAAACATACGTCACTGCAAATGGAGGTAAGAGTGTTGGATCCGCTTGAGATGCGGAAGACCATAGAAGAAAAAGTCTAAATGCACAGTCTGGAAGAGAGTAGTAGTGTCACGAGTTATCCGATACATAGGCTTTTGCAGTTGATAATTGCAGGCAGCAAATTGTACATAAAACAATGAGTTGGAACGGGTGGTGTAGCTGGGAACGTGAATATTCACTCTTGAGAGAAGGGATTGGCACTGAATCCCACCATTAAGGAGTTCATGTAAAAATAGGATATCATGACACGCTGGTCCCACAACTCTGGTAGATTGTACCTTGCAGCTAGAGTGGCAAACTGATCTTGGACAGCAGGAACTCCCAGCTTGTAGCAGAGGAACCAGAAAAACTTGCGCTATACGCGCTCCAAACGATCTTTATATTCCTCATAAAACGGATATAGTAATAATTATACTATATAGTACTGTAATAATGCTACATACTACTCTCTTTTACCATAAATGTTTATACAGGGCGTGACACTAAGTTCAATCAATCTTAATGCATCAGTGAGTCACCCTATCAAACTTCCACTTCCTACGGTGTAGGAGAGAACAAATCGCACTCAGCTGATCAGGAAAAAGACCATAATTTCAATCGTCTCTTTTTATTATTATTATTTTTTATTAAGGTTTAAGCCGCATCTCAACCAGAAGGGTCATTAGCGGCATTGAACAAGGTGTCTAAAGAGACACTGGAAGTGGCACGATTCTAAGGGGAGCCATGTTGCCATCCTTGACTAAAAAGGAGCGCCATCATGGACTCCACTGGCAACTCGGAGGGGGTAGAAATGAGGGGTACACTGATGACCACTGTTTAGCCTTCAATCGTCTCTTAATGACTTATTTAGTCTCCCTATCAGGTTTCAACTTCTTAGGGTGAATAAGAGAGAATTTAGCTCACTCAGCTGATCATGAAAGAGCCCATGGTTTCAATCACCTCTTAATTTCCCAGAGAGTCACCTTATCAAATTTCACCTTTTTCGGGCGAAGATGCAGGCAGGGGCGCCTTCTAGGTTACCAAACGCTTGTGCATCTATACGCAAAAATTTAAATTCCGGGCCTAAAGACATGAAACTTGTCAAAATTTCCGACCATTCACGTTTTTGTGTGCGCTAAAACGCATTTAAAAAGGCTCAAAATGTGATTTGAGACAAGATTTTTCACTCCCCCCTGCATGAATAACTTTCCTATATTTGGTTGTGGGGTACCAAAAGAGTACATAAAATAAGTTCCTTTTTTTACCGAATTAGTCCATGTTGGAGAATAGTTTCAATACATTCTTGATGTTTGAATATACTGGTAAATTTCGTCAGCAGATACTAAAACTGACTGGTAGAGGCCCAGAGGTGGATCTGGCTATAGAAATAAAATAGATATTCAACAGATACATAGGTTTATTCGACGTTATTTCATAGAAAATCCTAAGTGGAGCGCTCCTTTGATAGTATCTCGATATTTTATATAGATATAAGGTATTTTATCGATCTGACCGGGAGAATAGATGAGCCGAAGTCCTTGTAGGGATGATGGTGATTCGAAATCCTGGTCTCGAGGCGCAAGGCGAGTCCACGTGGTGAGAGGTATGGTGGAGTACCATACAGGATACCTCTGACACAATAGTATCCAGGTCAGCAGCAAGTACCGTGATCGCAGGTTTGCTGATCGGGAGAATAGGTGAGAATAGGTCTGCCTTGGATGTCCGGGAACACTGCAAATAAGGTATTCCAATAATTTCATATGCTGGCAAAATGTGGGCTCCATCACTCGCACTCATGTTATAGTGAATAGCAGGAATACTTACGGATGGAAATCAAATAGCGATGAGATGTGTAACAGAGTTACCTCCTGAGAGGTCCATCAAGCTCCCGTCAGAGCACCAGAGATAGCGCTGTCGGCGTCCCGTTGATGAATCAATGGGCGCTGCGGGCTGTACTCGATCATTTTCGATGCTGAGTTTGGCGTTGGATGGAATCCCAGGCAACTGGGAAACTAACCTTCCCCGAACATGGCTCATTAAAAGCTATTAGTAGGGGTGGTATCTCTCTGACAGGATGCTGTTACTCTCCTCTACCTGATTTATGAGGATTTAGGCCCCCATTGCACCTCTGGGGGGGGGGGGGGCCCCTAAATTCCTTATATGGTAGCAGAGCGTGGTTTGGATTATGCACGGTTGACGCCTAGTAGTCCAATCCACTATTTTTTGGGGTGCTAATGTTTCAGAAGAAACATGGCCAGGGGTTCCAGAAGGAATTCCCATTATCACCCTTTGGTATATAAATAATTTCATTGGTCTTTGACTTATAATTTCTCTTTTATTCCCCTTTTATATTTTATATACCATATTTTCTTTCAATTTTATGCCACCTGAGTATTGCTATAATGTCAATTACCAGGTTAGTGCACAATTTAAGTCCCCTAAGTTGGGCAAATTCATTTTATATTATTCAATTTTATGCCACCTGAGTATTGCTATATGTCAATTACCAGGTTAGTGCGCCATTCAAGTCCCCATAGTTGGGCAATTTAATTTAAAGTCCCCAATGATGGGCAAATTAATTTCTATATATATTTTGATTTCCTAAGGTATAAGTCTCCATAGTTGAGCATCCGTTTTGTCCCGATTGTTCAATGAAGATACTTCTTATGAAGCTTCATTGACAATCCAGTTTTAATTTCTATTTCCCCATCCAAAACGCCAATGCAGCTATTTATGATTGAATGAGCATCAGTTCTCATCTATTAACTATTCCACCCAGTTAACATACTTGATCTTCAATCAAGGATGTCTTTAAGGGGAGGAGTGTAACAGAGTTACCTCCTGAGAGGTCCATCAAGCTCCCGTCAGAGGACCAGAGATAGCGCTGTCGGCGTCCCATTGATGAATCAATGGGAACCTAAATTCTTTATAGATGTCGATGAAATAGGTGGTTTTCTTGGGATACTGCGACCCGTGTACCACAGGAAATACAGGAATTCAAATCTACGTCGGGAGATGCTGGGACTCCAGACGAAATTGAAATTGATATAGATTCGGTGCAGCGTGATAGGAGCTGATGCGAAGACTGGTCGACGCGACGCACAGTGGATGGAAACAGCAGTTTTTGTGCAAAAACCTCTTAGATGAGCCAAGTGGTTGAACTTGATATGGATTTTCATGTTTTTTGGAGTGCTGAGTCGATTGAAACCATTCCCAACTCGCCCAACTCGCTAACCATGATGGCTAACCGGATAGCAACGTTTTAGCGAATTTTCTTAGAAAATGAAGCTATTGCAATGGCTCCAAAATTTTTAAAATAAAAATTTTCATCATGGAAATCCGTTTTGAAGTATTCTGAAACGATTCCTGGAATTTAACGCTTTTTTATATGTATATATATTTGTATATATAAGAATGCCCTGCTTTCTACATTGGAAAAGCCGAAACCAGTCAGATCCCTTATCACTGCACCAAGTATGTACTACCAAAACGATAACTAGTACAAAAAAGGTGTGGCGATGAAGGGCAAATGAGAAACTTTTTTCATTTTTCATAGCGCGAAAGCTGAATTAATAGTAAATCAAGCTGAATATTATTTTGAAAGAACGTAAGTATAACCGAAATGGGTTACTTAATATTATTTTTTATACACCTGATGTAAAACCGTTTCTTCCAAATTTGGGTATCGTTCGCGCAGATCTTTCTCAAAATCACTTCCACTCTTAAATAAAATCTCGCAAAGCACTGAATATGGAATTTCAAGAGACATTTGATGTTACGATTTCCTTTTCCCACAATGTGTGTTTAAATGTTAGGTGCCACGCTTCCGCTGACGTTGAATGATTTGAAAGTGATAGAAGACTACTCTCAAAGAACTATTTTTCAAGACGAAGAATGAATCGTAACATTCATTCTCGGGACAAGGTTCGCACCTAGTGGTTTATTTACTCTGACTCGTCATAGCAGGAGTTGATAGGCGGGTGCCGTCACATACCTTCCTCAACGTTTTCGTTCATTGTGATCACCGACGGCGGAGAACGGCGATCAAATTAATACACAAGACACTTGAATGAGTGCCTAGTCGGATTATTCCAGTCCCAGGACGACCGGAGATGACCTGCACTTTTGGCACTCTATCAAAGTAAAATAATCACATGATTTTTCCAACAACCCTCATTATCACTGCTTACTCTTGGTGATGCGCCAAAAAAATGTGAAAAAATGATCAGGTACACCTAAACATGTATAGAATACATGGTATATTTCGTCTTGGGGAATTTCCCCAGTTTTGGAGGCGTAATAAATCATCAATAGTACCTGCTACACCAAAACCTTAATTTCAAGCATACAACCAATTATCACACTCAATGCCTTCTCAAAAATTTCTACACGCCCAAATGGGGAAACTAAGGGCTAAGTTTGTGTCTGAAGGTATCTAGGAACAATATAAAAATGGAAAAACATTTTTACTAATGCTTTCATTTTTTGAGGTTTTTGCACGCTTCCATCTACTGTGCGACGTGGCAAAGCGAAGGCGGTACGTTAGTGGGAGGAAGGGACTAGATGCGATAAAGTCGACGGGAACTCATCGACTTGCTGGAGCAATAACACTTCACTACACTCGGATAATTCCTACGATACTGTAAATACGCCTATGAGATAAAAATAAAACTTCTATTCTGAACACTTGATGCCCAGGAAAAAAAAATCACTTGATTGCTAATGCTGCTCTGTTTAGTTAGTTATCGCCTTACCTTGTATTTTCGAAGGAAACGCCTCGTGTAGCCTGAGAACCTTAAAGCTGAACCGAAGAGGCCGAAACATTCGCCATTTATCAGACTAAAAGGGGGTGAGGGGGGAGGGTGGAAAGAAAAAACTTGACACATCCGAAAGGTGATTTAAGAGAGGTGTCTGTCGATGATTTAGGTTGTTCCGGAAGAGAAGGAAGCGTGTTTTGATGGCACTCGAAGGCGGGTTGAAAACGCTTGAGGGAAGAAAAGAAGGGGTCTAATTTATGCGACGAACTGAGAGAGAAAAGGGGATGACGGGCGGACCGAAGGGGGTTGGGAACAATCTTTCCCGAAGGAAATACACCCGCGAACAACTCTTCCGAACCTTCGGAGAAATAAATCAAACAGGTTCGAGGGAGGCCGAGGGGGTGGGCTTTGAAAACCTTTCCCTTTACGCCCTTCCGCCGACTCCTTTTCTGATTAAAATTGTAAAGTAATCAGTAAAGGAAGGTGTAGAGAGGCAGTGACAAGGAGAAGTTGTCTTAAAGTGAATTATTCAGGAGAAGAGAGGAGGAAGATGCCGTAAATATTTGAGGGGTAGGATCAAATCTCGCTTCCCGACCTCTGATCGAACGTCACGCGTGGATCTTGCCGGGGAAACGAGGCCCGTTTCCCCGAGGCCGTTTGCTTTCATTTGATTTGGCTAATTGCGTCATTAATTCCGTGCTGGTAAAACTCTTGAATGAGAGTTAAAATAAATCCGATTCTGTACCAGACGCCGTCTATAGACATTCGAATTTTACAAAACAAGTGACCACTTGCTCCTCAAAGTACAAGTGCCCACATTTTATACACGAACATCGTGGATACTTGACGCAATCCACCGCGACCTAGAAGTACCTAAAGTGGAAGATGTGATAGAATCAACAATGACCCATATGCACAACACTATCATATCGCACGACTCGCATTTGATAAATTGCTCTCATCGTGGAATAGGACACAGCTTCCAAGACGTCTCAAAAGAAAACGAACCAATGATCTTGTCAAAGTCCCTTAATCGTACCTGCTTGAAGTGTTGTAAATTACCATACTGTCATGTATTAATTTATTTATTGTTATACTTATTATCATCAATATTATTATATTTATTAACTTGAAACTATATTTTTGTACACATAGCTCTATTGAAAGTTAAGACAGTTAAGAAGTCACTGGACAGTTACCCTCACACAAGTGTCACTGTACTTGAGTGCACATAATTTATATCTAATTATCATAACAATATAGCATTGTAATATACGAAAAGTTGAATAATAAAATTAAAAAAAAAATAAAAATAAAAATGAAACTTTCGAAGTTGGGAGAGCTTCGGCGTACGCAGACTTTTGGCTTTACTGGGGCCAACGGTAATTTTACAAGACGATGTTGGCAAAAACATGGCATGAACAAAATGAGGGTAAATGCAAAGTTATAATTTGTGAATTGAGAACAACTTAAAAATTATTATTACTGCAACATCAAACGCCTGGGGTTTTTACGAAATAGTTTCAACACTTCATCAACAAATTGATTTTTCTTCTCGTGGACCAACTTTCTGTGTATATAGTCCGTTGAGATGGGTTTCTGTCATGGTTGACCTCAACCATCTTTTAACCCTTCTCAACGAGCTGAATGACCTTTCAATTGTACATGTTGTGCACGGCTGTGCGAGAAGAACGTTTAGCGCCGATTTTCTAAACATGACATTTTCTAACATTACAGCATAATTTTCTCCCCTAAATAACAAGGTAAAAGTAAAATTGACTATACCGTTGGAAAGAGAATTATATTAAGCAGTTTTCATGAGATTTGACAGTCTCCGGGCTTTTTTGGAAGTTTGATAAAGTTTTAGAAATTTTCCGTGTTTTTTTTTTTTTTTTTTTTTTTGTCTTGTCTTTGGTTGAGCTGTTGTGAATGTCTTCGGACATAAAGTTACAAAAGTCGCTGTTTGAGTTCTTCCTTTGACATTTCCAACATCTTCGATGTTTGAAGTATCAATCCCCCTGATGCTGAGTTACATTATCATCCGAAAATCGGTCTTGTAATGAACTTAGTAGTGAATCCAAATATGGGATGTACAGAGATGCGTATTAATTTGTGTGACGAGATAATTGCCGAATAGGAAGTCTACTGGGGCTACTGCGTTGCCCCACCCCTGCGTACGCCCTTGGGTTGTCAATAAACTATATGCAGAGTTCTCAATTTACATCTAAGCAGCATGGTTTTTATATAGGGAGATCTACTGTTACGAACCTGCTTGAATTTCAGGAGTCAACAGACTATGCCAAAGCTTTCGACAAGATGTTTCACCGCCATCTCCTATCATTACTCAGATCTCTGGGTGTGTTCGGAACGATTTTGGTCTGGTTTCGAGCTACCTCAGTGGACGTCAACTCATGGTTCGTGTGAGGGGTGTTGTGTCGTCTCCCTTCACGGCTTCATCGGGAATCCCACAGAGCAGCCATATCGGTCCTCTCCTCTTCCTCATAATGATCAATAGCATGGTGTTATCAGCCCGAACACTCAATACCTACTCTTTGCGGACGATTTGAAAATCTTTAGCCATATAAGTTGTTTGAGAGATTGTGAATCTCTTCATCTTGCTGTACATAAACTGACAGCCCCACGGGTTGGGGGAGCCCCAGGCTACCGGCACACTGGCACTATGCCAAAGTGTCACCAGCCTGCCCTCCATGATGAGGTAGAATTCGTGGTGGCAGTCGTTGAGCACACCCCAGCCTTGGAACACGGAGCCCAGGGTGCTCAGGGGTAGAGATCCCATCACTTGGGACTTGTGCCCTGGTAATGTGTTTCAGCATGTAAGTTTTGCTATAAACTTGGATACCAGCTCCTTAGCTGGGAGAACCACCTAGAAGGTTCACCACCACTTGTAGTGTTTTGGCTTGTAGGTACCTTGCAAGGAAATGAGGTACGATTCGTGGTGGCAGTGGTTCAGCACACCCCAGCCTTGGAACACGGAGCCCAGGGTGCTTAGGGGTAGAGATCGCATCACTAGGGACTTGTACCCTGGTAATGTGTCTCGACATGTAAGTTTTGCTATAAACTTGGATACCAGCTCTCTTAACTGGCAGAACCAGCTAGAAGGTTTACCTCAACGTGCAGTGCCTTGGCTTGCAGGTACCTTGCAAGGAAAGGTCCGAGCAAGGGCTCCTGAACGGTGAGTCATACCGTGAAGCGCAGTCCACGAGGGATAGGCTCTCCTAAGCAAATGTCAACCTTCTGTAAGAAGGGGATCTCTCTTATGTACATAAACTGAAGGAGTGGTCCACTGAAAATTGTCTCCCTTTAAATCCGCTTAAGTGCTCCGTTGTCACCTTTTATCGTATAGCTCTGCCAATTGTCCATAATTATATTCTATGTGGGTCTGATCTCCATAGACAGGAAGAAATCACCGACCTTGGAGTGGTCTGTGATGGGAGGCTCACGTTTTCCAGACAAATTGAAAGTGTCGCGAGAAGAGCAATGAGAGCTCTTGGGTTTCTCTTCGAGGAGTACTCGTGATTTTAATGATATACGAGCTATAGTTGTATTGTATAAGGCCCTTATGCTCCCTTTGCTGGAATATGCCTCTCCAGTTTGGTCGCCAAGCTATACTATCCACAAGTACAGCCTGGAGGGGGTGTAAAACAAATACCTCCGGTACATAGGCTATAAGCTATGGATTCCCACTGAGGTGGATCGCCCTCATGTATTAGGCGTGTGCCACTTGCTTCCCGTCGAAAAACGCAGGTGCATGTCAGATCTCACATTTTTGCATAAATTACTGAACAATCTTCTTGACTGCCCAGCATTGCACCAGATCTTCAGTTCTTTTCAACATGCCTTTTTCTCCAACCAAATACCTCTGAAATCGCAGTCTTCATCGCATTCCTCGTACAGCCAATATTTGTCTTAATATGAAACCCAGTTGTGACTTTTTCACCGATTCCCTTACCAATCTCAAGTCGTTTATGGCCTTATTTGTTTAATTATTTCTGTGAAATTACCTTTTATTTGTCTTCTATAGATTTTGTATCAACCGTCATTTTTCATTTTATTATTGAAGTGCCATAATTATATTCGTGCCATATATTCACTGACATATATTTTGTAATTTTGTGTAATTGGGCTTTCCCGTAATTAGAAATAAATAGATAAGTATTCTAAAGTCTTTAAACAAGAGGGGTTTCTGTCGATATTTGAACGAAAAATGTTACTTTTCTTCAATCAAAATGGAGTTATGAGTACCGTTGCCCGGCAATCAATTCTCCTTCAAGTTTACTCATTCTAATAATGGATTCTCGGAGTTTCCGTAGCGGGAAGAATAATTAACAAAACATATACTGGACGAATTGGATTTTTCGATGGAGTTTTCGTTTGGTTTACTTCCGTCCCTGGTTGATTGCATTCGATCGAAATTGTTTGGAGACATAAGGATGGTAAGTACAGTTATGTAGTAGTTACTATATGTGTGTGTGTGTGTGTGTGTGCGTGGGTGTGCGCGAGCGTGCGTGGGTGTGCGCGTACGTGCGTGGATGTGCGCGTACGTGCGTGCGAGCGTTTGGAAAACAGTGAAATTGAAGTGGCTTGATAATGAAATATTCTTGGGTTACGTAGTTGCATATATCACAACAGGAGTTTGGCTTGAGTAGCGTTACATGGAAACTAGTTTATTCACAATGCGATATTCACGAGGGTTGGGGTAATTTCGGGGGAAGGTGCTGAAGTGCCTTCTCTCAAATCCTACCACACTTACATTGGGTAAACGCACGTTCCGAGGTGTGTTCAGCTCTGCCGTATACCTACTTTTTAATAATTTTTGAGTAACACGCGAAAATTGGTCCGAGGTAGGTACTATTTTTAGCGCAACCTTTTCAAAAAAGGGAAGGTGAGCTCTTCGACATGTGTGTATGTGTGTGCGTGCGTGAGTGCGTGTGTGTGTGCGCGTGTGTGTGTGTCTGAAAAAGCGAAAACTTCAGAAATCGTTTCAGAATGCCACAAAACGGGTTTCAATGAAGAATTTTTCAAAAATTCTGATTTTCCGAGCCATTGCAACAGTTTCATTTTTTACGAAAATTTGCTAAAAACGCGCTTAACATGTGGCCCACTAAGTGAGTACTAATCTATACTATTTTTTCAAATTGTTTTCTTCAAAAATAGGTTTTTGTTATTTTATGTCTTTACTTTGGCACATAAACGAAAAAAGCGTTAACAAAAAGCGTTACGGTTGGATTTCTGATGATTTCCGCTTACAACCGAGTCGTTGCTAGTGAAATGGTACTTCTTCGTTTTTCATCTCACAAAATTCGTTGACCATTCGTTCGAAAGTTTTCGATTTATCCAACCATATTATGTTAACTACTGCGAAGTGCGTGGCCAACAAGCTGAGTTATGACCATGGTTATTTGAATATTTGTGTACTCATAGGTGATCATTTGAATAATAGGTGATCATTCTCAATAATTGATATTGTGAACATGATTGCAACCGCTTGATAATTTCTGATGATTTCATTGAGCTGGTGTTTCGATGATTTGATTCATAGCAGGTGATCCGAATATTGCGAGAATGGTTTGATTTGTTAAGCGGTGGTTAAATCATTTTAATAGGAAATGTCTATACTTTACACTCTTGGAAGCTGTAATTTCGTATGTAGCCTCTTTAGGACATTTACTTGACGATGCCCAGGGTCCGGATCAGCTGAGTGGCTCTTAAAGCTAATTTCTATGCTTTACACTCTAGGAAGCTCTAATTTCGTGTGTAGCCTCTTTAGGACATTCACTTGACGATGCCCAGGGTCCGGATCAGATTAGTGGCTCTTAGAGCTTGCATACGAGTCTGCAACTAAAGAAATAAATTGTCCCAATGTGTAGCAGACTCGTATGCAAGCTCATCTTACTGAGTCGAGGAGGAAATCGCGTTGCCGACTTCCCACACTTCCATCGGCAGTCACATCACACTCGTTGAGCCCTTCTATAGGTTTGCCCAGTCCAGCCCACATTCTCTGAAGGTAATAATCGTTTCTTTATTTTGCTTAGCACGGTTCCACTCTGATAGGTTAATAGCTATTTTAGGTTAGTTAGTACAGTAAACGTGAGTCATACGTGATATTATGAGCCAGCCCAGCCTTAACAAAATGTTTCTTCCGCAGAAAAGGTGTTATTTGCTGTTTGCGTTTAGAAGGTATTCCAAGAGGACAAAAAACAACAGGGCTCTTGCACACTCGGCTAAATTGATTCACACCAACAAAGCTTGATTCAGCAAACACTCACACCAGCAAACACTCCTGAATTCCAGAGGTTTTCAGCTCGCAGAATTTAATCGTTTGGTAAGCCGGATCTGGTTACTTTTGAAGGTGATGACACGATACATACACCCATTCTGTGAGCTTAACCCAACGTCGACCACGTGGGGTCCAGGTGGGCCCCATGTGCCCCTCCCCCCCCCCCCCCCTCCCTTATAGCCACTTTGCCCCTCACTGCCTGCTCCTTGAGTAGCTTCCTACTCAGTACTGCTCCAGAGGTTGGCGAGGTAGCAATGGTCCTCCAGGAGAGTGTACCTTTTGAATTCATTTCTGTTTGATGAAAATCGTTGTTGGGGTCTGAGTAGACCCCACGTGGACTTCCGTGAAAACAAATTTTCGGCATATTCACACACATGTTTTGTCTTAATTTTCAATCGTTTGAGATAACATACGTAGTGGTTACTTAGTTCTCCTGTTTGCACCATGGAAAAAACTGGGAATCTGAATCAGTCGTTTTTAGTCCATACTAGTTGACAGTGAAGTGGGGGACGAAATCTTGCCTAACGATGACTCAGTGTCCGACGAGTTCTTTGTTGTGAAAACATACAAAATACCAATCGCAATGTGACTGCAAACCATTGGTTCACGTCATACGAATTAGCAGAGGAGCTCACTAAATGTAAACTCACTTTCGTAGGCACCATGCGAAAAGGCAATTTTCGAAAAAGTTCTGTGTTGGCTGAAGTTCCGTATTTTATTGAAAAACAATGGGCCTACTTAGAGTTTATATGCCTAAAAAGTTGACTAAAGTTTATATTTCGTTCTGATATAAATAAAAGACTTGAACGTTTTGCTTTTTATTCCTTTCTCCTGCGTTTTTGGTTTTCTTAGATGAGGAAATTCTTTGGCCCATTTCATTTCAGAGCTACAAGCAGCAACTTTGCTACCTTAGACACGATATTAGGAGGGTATCCTCGTAGACACCTCAAAATTGATTGCATGATGTTTTGACGCTTGTCACATGCAACAATAGGGCGGTACAGCCAGAAATGTGAGTGGGGTCCTGGTGGACCCCACGTGGGCGACTATTATTCTAGCTCCCACGTGGTCGACGCAGGGTTAATGGCTACCAATGGGAAACCGACGATTATTTAGGATCGAAGTGAGCAAGATATAGAATAGTGAAAGATTGAATCACAAAAGTGTGATTGTGACTACAACATAGAATTTGACTTCTAACAGAACTTATTGCCGTGTGGAAGACATGCATTTATTCTTCAGACAAATCAGTTAGTCTGTTTTTCATCAACCTCTTACTGACAATCACCTCATGTGATAGCCCACCTGTGTTTGTATTTCGGTCAAAAATAACATTTTAATGGATTCTAACGTGTTTTTATCTTTAAATCTTCTTTATACCTCTATAACGAACAATTCCTTAGAAAATTGCTCTCTTATAACTGAGCAATAGAAAGTACGAATTCAGTAAAATTAAGCGATTATTGTAAGACTGATGACTTTAAATGTTTTTCCATGCCGCATTTGAGGGTGTCCTAGAAGTTTAGGACCACCCGCTCTATATTGACGGTAGAAACAAAGTATTTTGTATGATGTTAATTTTCAACACTGGTTACAATAACATTGTTTGCCCATTAAAACTGATCACAAGGCATTCACGACCCTCGTTGACTCATGTTTTAACATATGCTGCATCATTTGATCAATGCATGGTTGGTGGCAAAGGAAGTAGTTGATCCAAATATTCAGGCTAGAAAAAAATAAGTAGAAAGAATCCATGGTAGGATTCCGTGATGGTTCTTTCCGCATGGAGAAGTTGGGAAATGATAGCAAAGATGGAAGAGAGCGGGGAACTTGTTAGGAGTTGCCCTTGTTAACGCCAAAGGGCGCACGCCGGGTGATATGAGGACAGGCCTTGAACCAGTAAAACCAAAGAGAAGGCCCTTGAAAAAAAGGGTTTGCGGTCGAAGGGCTGGATATAAAAGCAGAAAGGAGGAATGACTTTCAATTACAAGATATCGGCTTCTGTGTAGTGAAGGGTTTCGCGCTGCTGAGGTGGAATAGCTGCGGAGAGGGACGCACCCGCGGGAGCTACTGACACTGTTATGACCCGTCCGTTCTCTTTACATCTCTGCCCTTTGCCCCATCATCTTCGCCCTTCGTCCTTTTCCTTTTTCCCCTTCCTGTCTTTCAATCATCCGACCCCCCTTTCAACTCTACTGAGTTCTGAACCCCCGGCCTGACATCCCCTTTTTTTCCGGCCCTTTGCTCTTGGTAACGGACCCCCCCCCCCCTCATCTCCACTGGTAGGCTCCTGAGACCTCAAACACGCCCTTGAAGGGCTCCAGCACCGCTGGTGGTAGTGCAGCTGAGGAGGGAAACTTGATATGTAGCCGTGGTATGAGAGAAGGGGTTGGTTGTCTTCCTACGCTTTCATTCTGTGCTTACTACAGAGTCCAAGAAGGATCAACCAACAATATTGAGCTTCTTCTATCATCAAATTACTTCTTCTAGTTCAATAACGCTCAATTTTCTACAATTCTTCACAGCATTGACTATATCTAACGATTACTGTTGCCTTTTCTCAAGGGCCATCCTTAATCAAAAACTATACATTTATTTTACAACGACTAACGAAGTAGCCCCATATATTTGCGCTGCGAACGACCTTCAGGAGACCTTATGCATTTGATGATGGTTTGCCCTGACTACCTGCAGCAACATCGAATTATGTTTCACCAGTTGTCCAAAGTCCTAACGCACCCATTTTATTACAAACAATTATTGTTTCTTAAGCACATGAAGTGCTTCTCCTACATTTGTGAATTTTAACACAGAATGTGTTTTAGCCATGGACTAACTAGGCAAAAAAGCTAACGAAATCTGGGACGAAATCTGTGACGACAACATTCTGATAATTTCCGCTTACAACCGAGTAGTTGCTAGGGAAATGGTACTTCGTCAGTTTTCATCCCCGAAATTCGTTGACCATTCGTTCGAAAGCTCTCGATTTATCCAACCATATTATGTTAACTACTGCGAAGTGCGTGGCCAACAAGCTGAGTTATGAGCATGGTTATTTGAATAATTGTGTACACTCAGGTGATCATTCTCAATAATTGATATTGTGAACATGATTGCAACCGCTTGTTAATTTCTGATGATTTCATTGAGCTGGTGTTTCGATTATGTGATTCATAGTAGGTGACCCGAATATTGCGAGAACGGTTTGATTTGTGAAGCGGTGGTTAAATAAGCTAAGGATCGTGTAACCTGGTGTAACCTATGTAACCGAAGCTGAAATTTGGGAGGGAGGCTCAAGGGAGAATGCTGAAGACGCCTGGGTGATCACTGATGGGTTGAGTGAGTTCCTAAGCCATTTTCTTTCCTATTCAACGCAGGAAGTATGAATTTGAGAGGGAGGGTCAAGGGAGAATGCTGAAGACGCCAGGGTGATCATTGATCAACTGAGTGAGGTCCAAACCATTTTCTTTCCTATTCAACGTAGGAAGCTGAAATTTGAGAGGGAGGGTCAAGGGAGAATGCTGGAGACGCCTGGGTGATCACTGATCAGCTGAGTGAATTCCAAAGCCATGGAATGTGTTTTAGCCATGGACTAACTAGCCAAAAAAGCTAACGAAATTTCGTAACAAAATCTGGGACGAAATCTGGGACGACAACATGGATACCGATGATACGGAACTAAGGATCGTGTAACCTGGTGTAACCTATGCGATATTTTGTTATGACGCGGTTTATGAGTTATAAATATTTCAAGTTATTATCTCACTATTGGACTCACTATTCAATCTAAGATTGAAGACGGGTTTATGTGAAACGCTTGAGCTAAAACACATTCTGTGTTTCAATAATTTCGTCCGAAGTATGTACATAGAGGTAACCGGGGGTCCAGGGGGCTTTTTCGAATTGTAATGTTCATTTATGATCTACAAGCTTATTATATCTCAGTAACATGTACATAGTAACACCATGTCTGTAAAGTAGGTTGTATGTATGTTCTAATGCCAAGTAAATAAAAAATTGAGTTGTCCAAAAAATTTTACTTCTTGGTACCTACTATGAATTATCCGTTTTGTACAACACTATGGGATTCTATAATGCTTTCGCTACCTATAGGTAGACTTGGGAGCAATTTAAAAGATGCAATTGAGCATTTAGGTACCAATGCTTCACTTGTAGGTACATCCACACAGAAAACAGTTAATGAACTCGATTTCGCAACGTTAGAAAGAATTCCATTGGAACTATATCTCATGGAAGTTTCAATATTGGCATTATATCAGCTGATATTAACAAGGTAATTTCTATGTCTTCTGATCCCACGACCTAGCGATTGTTCATGGCATTAAGAGCTTGATTTTTTTATTTTTTTATTTATTTCAAGTTGTAAAACTCAAGATGTAAATTTATTATAATGTGAGTGTAATGTAATTACACTCACATTATAATAAATTTACATGTCATATAAAAATAAAACAACATTATTGCAAGGCAATAGGCAAATGCCTATGGTGCCCTGCAAGAGCAGTGCCAAGCATTAATTCATTTATTTACATACTTCATTTTGGTACCTAATTACATCTATTTACAGTCTGGTTTCATGGTCTACACATAACTCCGAATAATGTTCTCCGATTCAGCAAGTCCCACACTATCAACCAACTATCTATTTTCTTTTTGTAAGCGGCTCGGCTATATTGTAATGGTGATTTGAGTTCAACCTTAATGGATCTATGAAGAATATATAATACATAATGAGGGCTCCTAGTCGTAAGCGTGAGAGCAGGCCTTGGCGTGATAACATTACCTAACAATCTAAAACGAGTCATATGGTTATGGTTATCAACGCTCTCAATTATATTTGGGTTCCCGTGGAACAACAGCAAAAGAGATCTTATAAAAAGTTGACGGGGGGCAAACACCTTGAACTCTTCATACAACTGCATGCTGGGATATCTATGTGGTCTTTTCAATATAATTTTTAAAATCTTCCTTTGAACTAAGTTGATTTATTCCAGATGAGAATGATAAGCACCCCCCCCCCCCCCCCCAAGCTATGATACCACATTGAATTAAAGACTGGACGAGTGCCATATACGATAGTCTTAGCTTGTCAGGCTTAAAAATGTTCCTAATATAACAAAAACCATAAAAAAATTTAGTCAGCTTCGCTTGTAAGATGTTTATATGCTTTTGCCATGACAACTCGTCATCCACAATTACTCCCAAGTACCGATAGTGTTCCACTTTTTCAAGGGAAACACACGAGCACCTTGGTTCGGAATTACAAGTATGTGCGACTAGATCATGGTTATAATTACCCCAACCGTCACTTCTATTCCCCACAAGCAAATATTCCCCACAAGCAAATGATTAGCTAATCAATAGATTCGCTAGCAGCGCATTATTTGTCAATGGCGCTTAGATATCCGAAAGTGTTTCTTCGAAAAAATAATTTTTTTCAACCCTCCAAATATGGGTGCAGGAAAAATCCCTGGGCTTTTCTTGTTGAAAGGTTAAATTCAATTTATAACCCCACTTAAGCGAGAATACCATCAATGGGATAGAATGTCTACTGTTAGACACCTTGTTGTTACCGTCGCCCTATTAGAAACTTCCATTACCATAAGACCCGCGTAAACTAATCTCATCCGAGATGCTTTAATACAGCACATACACTTACACACACACACACTTTTTTTCAAAGGCGGAGAGGGCACACCATTAAATTGAAAAATAAACAAATAAAATTTAAAAAGTGGGGAGGACACCCAGATTTACCCAACGCCAGCTCTAGTGATAAGGAAAGTTGCAGGACGAGGGGGAAGAATGGGGTGAAAGGAAGTGCCCCTATAAAATGACCACCAATTAAGGTCAGAGCCCCGAAAGACGCGGGTGGTGATACCACGGAGCACTCCTCCCGAGATGCCCAACTCGAGGAGCTCTCCGGCACTTTTCCCGCTCCACACCCCTCGCCATGACAGGGTCACAGCCATGACGATGATGTTATTGGTGGCCACTCCTTTTAGCTCGGAAATCGCTTGCCGCAGGTCAACACACACACTCACACACACGCTCACTCACTCATTCCCTCAAACACACACACTCACACACACACAAAGATACGGAACGAGAGTTGTTCAGAATTGTCTAAAACGTAAAATACGAGTGGAAATTTTACCATTGTGAAAAAACAACTATACCGTTTGATTTTTTGGAGTCTAAAACTTTTAAATCTCTCAAAAGTTAAAATAATGCAATTGAGCATTTAGGTACCAATCCTTCACTAGTAGGTACATCCACACATAAAACCGTTAATGAACTTGATTTCGGAACATTAGAAAGAATTCCATTGGAACTACATCACATGATAGTTTCATTATTGACATTATATCAGCTGATATCTACAAGGCAATTTCTATGTCTTTTGATCCCACAACCTAGCGATCGTTCGTGGCATTTAGAGCTTGATTGGCTAACTAATAGATTCACTAGCAGCGCATTATTTGTATTGGTCTACGGTCTGGCGCTTAGAAATCCAAAAGTTTTTTTTTTTTTTTTTTTTTTTTCGAAAAAATAATTTCCTTCAACCCTCCAAATATGGGTGCAGAAAAAATCCCTGGGCTTTTCTTGTTGAAAAGTTAAATTCAATTTATAACCCCACTTAAGCGAGAATACCATCAATGGGATAGAATGTCTACTGTTAGACACCTTGTTGTTACCGTCGCCCTATTAGAAACTTCCATTACCATAAGACCCGCGTAAACTAATCTCATCCGAGATGCTTTAATACAGCAGAGCCCACCCCCAACCCCACCCCCTTCTCCAACCCCTAGGCCTGCCAAGATCGTCTTCTGAGCGCGGGGGACCTCGGGGTTGAAGAATAATTAAACCCTGCCTACAACTTGAGCGGACCCCTTCAGGCGGTTCATTATTTGGTTATTAATTTGCCCTCAACTTGTGCCTTTCTTGTATCTCCCCCACTCCTCGCCTCTTCTCGCTTTATTGATGCTAATTTAAAATTCAGTTAGCGTCGATGCAGAGCGGATACTTTGTCGTGGACCCCCGACTTCCGTCTCTTTTCCCATCAATCCAGGGGTGGAAACTTGATAGATTGCACGAGAAGAGGGAATTCGGATGCTCCACCAGGAGGCCTTTCTAACTTAATACTGTTCCTTTTTCTTGCTAAAAACAATGAAAAGAGACACTGGAATATACCAACTCTTCTCATCCTCCCCGTATTATTCCAATAAGCTTCCACGACTGAACTTTTTTCTCCATAAGGGTTGTTTTTTATAGCCGTTTTATTATTATGAAGAGAGTTTTCGCTCCCTTTTTTCGTATTGTATGTGTGGGCCCGAAATAATAATGACATATAATATGTATATAGTTATGATGAAGGATGAAAACACTCGCGTGTAATATTGTTTTGAGGTATTGCAGATGGTTGGAAAATATAGGAAACACATAAATATAACTTACAAAATTGTAAGTTATATTTATATGTTATAAATCTGTTATATGTTTTATATATACATTATATATCTCTCAAATTTGTAAGTTATATTTATGTGTTTCCTAAATTTTCTAACCATCTGTAATACCTCAAAATTATATATATATATATATATATATATATATATATATATATGTATATATATATATATATATATATATATATATATATATTTTTTTTTTTTTTTTTTTTTTTTTTTTTTTTCGTCCAGATGAAACTTTGCGTACCTTTCTGCACAGATTGTAAAAAAGTAATAGATCCTCATACTTGAACCAAGCCTTCATTTGAGGGCAGGCTGTGCGTGTATCCTCAAAAAAGCGTTCTAATTAGAGAACGGCTGGAATTCAACGGAATGGGTCGCAAAATGATCAGCCATTTATTAAAAATAAAATATTGCAAAAATCGTCATTGATAATTAGCAGCGTGAGCTGGTTTTGTGATTCAAAAATCCCTATTTCTATGCAATTTATCCTACGAAGCTGAAATTTGGAACGGATACTCTGTGAGACATTTGTTAGAAGTTAGAAAGAAGTTATTCAAAAAATAATACAGAAAAATAAGCAATTTCAAGAATATAAGGATCATGAATAATACTGTTTACAAAAGGCGAGCCCGTGCAGTGAACAAGAACTTCCGTCCAGCTTGAAGACAAAAATTGCTTATTTTAAATGAAGAAAGTAAACAAACTCATAAATCACTTCTGGACACAAACTTTTAAACAATAAAGGCCTTCTAATAAAAAATAAATAACATAGGTACTTTAAATGATTGTGTAAATAATGAATGGTGAACAATGGACTACGGAGGGTGGAAGAGAAATTTGCACGGGGATAGAGTTACATTGCCCATAAGGCAAAAAAAGGTGGCGTAGCCATGGGGGTCTGTTTTTTCTATTAGGTTAGGATGCTGATTGTAATAAAGAACCTAACTTTTTTTAAATAGATATTTGAGACTGAACAGTTTACTTCATTAAAAAGTAATTGGCTTCTGGCCAGGCTTTTTAGCATAATTTTAATTATAGATTTTTGTAACAACAAAATTGGTTATTGTCAAAGAGCCAAACTATTATTCCGTATTGTAGGGTATATTGAACCAGTCTATAATACAGGATTCGCTTTTACAAAAAGAATTGTGTACTTTTTCAATTTGTGAAGTAGATAATTAATGTAATGGCTCCAAACTGTCCAGCTGGCCAAATGGCTCCAGTAGCTCTATCCATTGTTCTTAAGCACACATATTCTGGTTGATACATACATGAATTTTAAGGCTCAGAAACTCCTCCAAATCGTTCAAATTACCGTAGAGCGTATATTTGGATTTCTTGAAGTTTATACTTATAAATAACTTGATCTTAGCCAATTGTTTAGGATGTTCAAGCCAGTCTGCGTTTTACTGAAGATTTCTGGCCAGGTCTGTCCCTCAAATAAGATGGCCGAGCCATCAGCAAATAAAAAGAGTTGTTAGAATAGGACTGACAGTTGGAATATGATTTTCACTTGTTTCGTCATTCCTTGTGGAACTCTAATCTACGAGTACTTAAAAGAATATGATGTGCTTATACGGCCTCTACGTCTACCCGTTACTTCTGTATACCTACCTACAGGCGTCAGAGTAACCTGCAGCAGTTATAAGACACGGCAGAGAAATCACTTGCAAGTCCCGTTTTGTCGGCTCGCAGGTTCTCAGTCTCGTTTTATGTATCTGGATCCAGCCTTCCTCAACAGGATTTCGGACAAAATTTGACAAGCTACTGCGTACAGTTTCAAGAAGACGATGAAGGCAGCCTTGACTAGCAACCCACTTTATAAAATTGATGAGTTTTTAACATGTATCATGTTTTAGCCCTGGGGTCCTAGCGAATTTTGCGAGTCAATTTTTTTCCGCGCACGAAATTAATTACAGTGATTTCCGCCTACAACCGAGTCGTTGCTAGGGAAATGGTACTTCGTCGTTTTTCATCCCACAAAATTCGTTGACCATTCGTTCGAAAGCTCTCGATTTATCCAACAATATTATGTTAACTACGGCGAAGTGCGTGTCCAACAAACTGAGTTATGAGCATGGTTATATAAATAATTGTTTACACACAGGTGATCATTCTCAATAATTGATATTGTGAACATGATTGCAACCTCTTGTTAATTTCTGATGTTTTCATAGAATTTCGAATCAATATCGAGGAGAAAACATGATACATGGTTGAAATTTGTGGTTCTAGAACAGAAATAAGTTTAGGTACCTAGTTTTTAAATAGACCAACTTACTGTGCTCAAAAAGTGTTGAATAACTTTGATATACATGTTGTTTATTGGGTAGAATATTACTCAAATAAGGTTTATTAACTATAAAGTAGAACATTAAAAATTTTAAGAACAAAATTATGCTGAAAAATGTACTTGAAATTCATTAAAATGTGCTAAAAAATCGATAAAAACTGCAAAAAAGCTAAAAATTCAAAACCTCTATTTGAATAGGACATTATTATTTGGAATACGTTTTTTGTCATACAATTAATTACTAACAATTTCCTTGCACTCAAAGAGCTCAAATTTCAAAACAATTCAACATTACACAATACGATAATTTACGAAAATTCGCTCATACGATCATGCTGCATCACTGGTTTGACATTGATTTTAATTCCAACCTGAAGTGATAACTTGATGAGCAATGCCATGTTTTTCTTATTTGTTGACATGGAAATGTCTTTGCTCTGGGGGGTCAACCAAAAATTTCCGTGACGCAAAATTTGTGTCACAATTTCAGTGTTTTTCACGTACAACCCAGCCGTTGCTAGGGGAATGGAACCTCCGCAGTTTTCATCGCACAGAAATCGTTCGCCACTCGTTGGAAAGCGCTTGATTTATGTGATAAATGTTCACATCTCAAGCTACCAATTTCCCCCTCCTTACGTACTATATTCCTAAACTTCCTCACATTCCAAAACTAAGTTGATTGGACTATAAACAATTTTAATAAGCCGGTTACAATAATCTTAACGTAAAGAAATAGCATCATTTACTCCACTCCATAGGAAACATTTTCATCCTCTTGACAACAGTCGACTGTTAACAACAACTCATTGTAGTGGCTTCTCTCCACAGTTAACATTTCTTTTTTTCAACATTTCTAGAAGTAAACCGTTGTTTTATTGGAATTAGGGCCACTTTCACCAACAACATAAACGAGTTTAAGTTAGAAAAGATTAGCAAATAATCGAGATTCCAGCTAATCGTCTTTCACCAGACCACTTTACGAGTTTAAACTCCTAACGAGGTGGCTTGAGGTTAATCTCCCAATCTCGGCCAGTTAACTCTTGCCAATCTCAGATTAGTGATAAAAATGATATCGAGCAAAATGGCCGCGCACCAACAGCTGATTCCTCATATCTCTACAGTTTGGTTCACAGTTTATTATTATAGTTTATATATAGTTTATTGTTATTCAAGTTTTTGATGATGATTTCACGCGATTTATCGCTCGGATTAATTTGATTCCTCGGATGAGAACGATGTCCTGCAAAGACGCCCAAGGTCGATCCGACGGCGGGTTGGACGACGTCGAATTTCGGCGGAGATTCCGGCTCCCAAAACCGACAGTTTTGAAAGTCCTCGAGCTTATCGACACTCACCTGGAGTTCCCTTCGAACAGGTATAAGTTGGAAAAAGGCTTTTATACCATCAAATCGATGAATTATAATACGAAATTGATGTAGGATGGTAGGAAAATAAAGTATAATCGATGATGATTGCACGTTATAATACGATGTTGAATTGCTATCCCTTGTACAGTATGTACCTACCTACCTATACCACATAAAATAACTTATGTACATTTAAATAAGGTGATCAACCGTCCTGCTTCCGTCAAATGATGTGTCACACTTTCTTTATTGGAAGTCAACGAAAAGTTGCGAGTAGATAGTAACTAGGTAACTAGATAAAAACGGCGCGGGTAAAAACGGGTCGTGGTTTCGATTCACTCCTTTATTGTCTTGATATGCCGGACACATGGCGGGTTTTCTAACTGTCGTTTCAAATTGTCCAATTTTTCATTGGACAGTTTCCGGAATCTCCGTTAGGGAAACTCGATTATTCCAATCTTGGTTTAAACGAATTTTGGGTTGGTGAAAGACGCCAAGGTTTGATCCTCGAGATTATATTTAATCGAGTTTGGCCAATCTCGGATTTATAAGTTGTTGGTGAAAGTGGCCCTTAGTCGGGATGCGGCCCAAGGATTTGTTTAAAGTTAAAGGATTTGTTTACAACTCTCGAGGACAACCGTTATGAAATCCCCAATCAAAGACATATCCATGTAACATGATGTTATCTGCTTGTAAAGCAGATAGTGGAACTCGTTTACGAGTTTTTAGTTTATTTATTCATATTTATATTACCTACCTGTACTACTTTCTACAGAGCTGACTGATGAATTTTATAACAGTACTCTGATCATGCAAACGAATTAACATCCTTTTGACTGTGATACATATGATGATACCTAAATGTTGCAAATTTTATTTTTTTTATCGTGTTTTATACTAGTACCTTCCTTTTAACATCTTTTTAACTGCGATATCGATGTTGATACCTAAATGTTGCAAGTATTATTTTTTTATCTTGTTTTATAGTAGTAATACCTTCCTAAAAGTTTTGTCTTTCAATTTTTCTGTAATTGTAATATTTTTGTTGACATATAAATGTCTTGAAATTATTTAGTTATTTTGATTAGGTATGTATTGAAATGTATTATTGACAATTGTCATGCAATAAGTTGTAACGGTAAATAAAGATTTCATTCATTCATTCATTAACGTTTGGCTTACTACGTGAGTAGTAGTAGTAGTAGTAAGTTGTTTACTGTATTAAATCAATAATTATTACAAAGAGTTCAGGTCCACTTACACAGTATCATTAGAAAAATATGTAATAGCTAAGAAATAAGTCAAATATCTTCTTCCTAATCTGTATACTGAGTACTTTTTTTTTTTTTTTTTTTTTTTTTTTCATCTCTTTATTAATGAATGAAATACAAATACAAGTTTACTGTATGCTGCTTAAGCTCAAAGCTTGTCTGCAGCGACCACACACGAAATACAATTTTTCTGAATGTCTCATCAACCGAGATATCTTAAAAAGCAAAATCATACAACACTTCTTTTACTATATCTAATAACAACTAATGAAATTAAATTAAAAACAAAATCAAAGCTAAAATTAAAATTGAAATTAACCGCCAATAGAAAGAAAAAGAGAGAAAAAACAACAATGCAGCCTGCTGATGAATAAAATTACTCATGCTAACCACAACTCGTTAGAAATCAAAAGGTTCGGGGACATTATTACATTTAACGATGTAACATCCAGTCATTCTTTAACAGGTGGACTCGCAGATTCTGTTTAAGTACCTTGAAGGTTTTGATTGTACCATCTTTAAAGGCGTCAGGAAGATCGTTCAACAACTTTGGGGGGTCCATACTTATTATTAGTTCTCTCCACCTGGTACAGATTTCGCCTAACTGGATATTTATTGTACTTGACGTATTTGTACTTGTCTGAAAAGAAGTGATCCACTATAGTTACATAATCACATAATTTTGTTAATGTGAGACAATTTAGAATTTCAAATCTTTCTTTTCTAGATATATTACCGTATCTTTTGGCTAACAGGCATTTCAAAGTCTTGGCCTGGATACCTTCAATCCTATTCAACAGATAATGAGAAGCATGACCATAAACCCTTATTCCATACCGAATATGTGCCTCAAACAAAGCCTGATACAATATTTTTGCCACCTCCGCTGACATGTTTAGCCTAATCAGATAAACCTGAGCTGCACAACATCGAAGTTTTTTGCACAGTTCTGTTATGTGTTCCTTCCATCTGAATTTATCGTCCATAATCACTCCAAGATATCTAAATTTATCTACCAACTCAATGGCTATACCATGATCGTAACTACACGGTTTTAATCCATGCAGGCATTCAATTGAGTGATAACGAATTCGAAGTTGGACATCCGGTAGTGAGGGAGAATGTATACACATAAGTTTAGTTTTTCTCTGATTAACTGTCAATTTGTAATCATGAGACCATTTCAAGACATTTGTAAAATCATCTAGCAACTTTATCTATATACTGATCTATATATTTCTGTAATTCCTGTCAATTTAGGGAGAATAAATATTATTACTTGACCAGAGTAATCTGGGATGACCCCCAACTCTGAGAAAACAGGATCAGGCAGCGGAGGGTCAGCCGCCCGCGTTACCCTTGCATAATTCACCCCGACTCGCCCTCTGAATGGAGACGGTTTTGAATTAACCCCGACGGAACTCAAACCCTCTCGCACTCGATAATACAACAACGCGCCGTAGGATGGCGTTCCTGTCCCTCCAGGCCGTTCAAAGACAATGAAATTGGCATCACACGCACCGCCCGTTCCGGCTACTAATATAACTGTTGCATCTTGTAAAGGAACACGTTGTCGGGATTCACGGCCTATTCCGGGAGACCTATCAGATAATGGAGTGTAATGCATTCCACACGCCATGTTTCAATAATCTCGTACAAGGGTGTTGCCCAACATCCCTGTTGAGTTGAAATATGAGGTCCTTTTTGAATAACGTGGAATGACGGGATGAGGAAATAATATAAAGAAAACTTGTTACGGTCCATGTCCTATTTATAGAAATAAGCGTTCTATCGACAGTTATACTCGGTACCTGTTGCATAAATTATTGATACTATAACATTCAATTAGGTACTGTGATACGCATCGTAAGTTACTATAATATGTAAAGTACCCTTTCATGGAGGAAGAGGAAGTTCACGGTTTGAAACTCTAGCAACATAGATTATCACTTTTACCATCGTTACAATCATTAACTGAAATGTGCGTTAACGTAATCAACAATAAAACATATGAGTAAGTAATGCGTGTATTGGGTCGTTATCGATTGTGCCCGAACCCCTCATTTGTCGGGGCATGTATGTGACAGTTCCTGCGAGATCCAAGGGAATGCGGTTTCGATGATATTTTTATTAACTGATAGATCTTGTAAAGATCTAAAGATCTGCGGAATCAGATTGAAAAAAATGTTAATTCGCCGCATTACAATATCGAAGCCAATTTCGGAAATATTAGTGGTATTTGAGGTAACTTCTATTATCTGTCCCGTAATTACAATAACTTATTTCGATAAACTATTCCCGCATATTTTAGCAGTAGGTTGAGAGGTAACTTTCTAAAGAAAGAAAAATGAATTCGGTTCAGTAGATCCCAAGATATAGGGACAGATTCGCAAGAATATGCTACTTTTCAGGAGAGGCGAAAAACGAAAAAGTAACGATATTCGCGCTTCTGCGACGTTTTGGTGAACTAATATGACTTGAATATGTGTGAATGAGTTAGTAACCTCAATGACTTCACACAGTCAGAGCATAATACCAACGAACCAACCAACCAGAATGATAAGATGATAACAATGAAAAAATTGATTGGCTGAATTTGAAGAAGCAGGGGCGGCCGACTATGACGCGGGCAACTTCAAAGCTGATTTATGAGACTTTTCAATTTTGTAAATATTACATGTAATATATTATCTTGTTCAGGAATGAATCTAGTTTTATTTGAGACCAAAAAAAAAAAAGTTGAAAAATTTGTTTTGGGGTACCAAGTGCCCTTAAAATAATTCAGCAATTGATGCTTAATTACTTGGCGATCTGCAATGGGCTACCAACGCGTTTTACGTGTCTTCTTTTCGCAGATCTGATTTATGTTTCGAAAAACAACGCCGAATGGACTGAGGCGTTTCTCCCACACTCACTTTTCCACAGCCACCACTATGTTTGAAATTAATTAAAACCAAAAAAAAAATTTAAGGTCAGAAAAGCCTTTTTTGTCATCATTATTCAAGGCAGAATGGTGTTACCCTATCTTGACAAGGGCTGGTGGTACAATCCAACTGTTGCATCATGTTATCAAGATTCATAGCCTATTAGAGCGGGCCCACTATCTGGATCCACTAATAGCTTGCATTGTTCCCTTCCCTGCGAGATGTCTTGAATACGTTGTACCTACACACAGGAATCGCTACTCTACTCTCCCCTCTGAACCGTTTGGTCCTCTGAACTACTACTAGAGTGAGCTGGCGTCGTTATTCCTAATTTCTATTGATACCTTTTTGAAAAACCTTTTTGAAAATTAAAGTTATATGCGTGACGAGATATATAAGGTTTGCGCTTGTGGATATCTACAGTACCCACCATGGTGAAATTCATATTAGACCTGATCAAGAGCTGATCGTTAAATCATTGGAATTCAAGATATCACAACATACAAACCCCTCCTTTACAAACAGGGTTTATTGCCGTATCCACCATTCCAATGTGCAACTAGAATTTATTCCATGTCTTTTCGAATCAGAAATGATTCACGATTTCGGAAACAAAGAATTTCGGAAACTCCTCAATTTTTACTATTCATTGTTATCACTTACCGCTAGGTAACGTTACTAGACTATAGGTTACTATGGCGTGCTTAAGAAATTATAGAAAAGGATCAGAGAAGAAAATGGAATGAAAAAAAAAAAAATTTTTTTTTTGACAAGTTTTATTGCGCCAAGTAATAACAACTTATAAGCAATATTCATGTGATAAATTATTATACATTTTCTCAAGATCTAACATACTTCACTTTAGACTTATTGTTCTGATAATTGAGTCACTAGTCTTGACGTTCATTTTATTTCACTTAGTTCATGCGGTTTAGTTCTTTTAAGTCTTCTAAGTAGATCTTCGGTGTCAAGGAGCTGAACGACATCCTCGTTAACATGATCTCTGAGCCTCAAAAGGTGATTGACGGCTTGTTTGCGGATAACCTCATTGACAGATTAAACTTTCAACTCATAGTGTAATCTGTCGTTTCTGAAGTATCTGTATGCATCAACGCAGGTATGCAGAACATTATTCTGAAATCGCTGAATAATGTTGCGGTTACTTTGTGCAGTGCACCCCCACAGTTGCGCACCATATGTCCAGACAGGTTTGAGGACTCGCTTATACAATATGAGCTTATTGTGGATAGACAGTTTTGAGTGTCTTCCCATAAGCCAGTACATTTTCCTGAATTTGATAACTAGTTCAGTCTTTTTCTTTTTAACGTGTGATTTCCACCTCAGTTTGGCATGCGTTGAGAAAACGCAAAGCAAGAAAAAATGGCAAGAAACGCGAAGCCGAGTGCACAAAGCTGCCTGGTATAAAGCTGCAAATGAGCTGAGACAGATGGTCAAGGAGATAAATGATGCAACCATGGAGAACCTTGTTTCATCTCTAACCAACTGTAGGGATACAGACTACTCCCTTTGGAAAGCTACCAAACACTTAAAAAGACCAATTGTGCAAGCTCCGCCCTTTAATAACGAACTAACAGGTAGGTGGATAAGGAGCAATCAAGAAAAAGCAGATGCCTTTGCAAATCATCTGGCTGATATTTTCACAACAAACCCTGGAGTGCCTGACGAAGAACCTCTTGAAGTGGTCCAGCCGTCGGAACCAGATATTTCCATTCCATTAGTCACTGTCAAAGAAGTACAAAGAACAATTCAAAAGGAGATTAACCCAAAACAAAGCACCGGGATATGACTTGATCACTGGTTTAATCCTGGAATGAAAATGACGTAATAAATAAGCTACGAAATAGGCATGTTTTTGTGCCAATGAACTAGTTAGATTGCTACTTAAATTTTGAATCAAAATGGATCAGTTTACCATTTTAGTGTGTTAGTGTTTGCAGCCCAAAAAGTTGGCCACTTCCAATATCCTAGAATAATAATAATAAATTGAAGAAAATGACTCACACTGCTGGCAGAAGCTGGTTTTGCTATCAAGCTTGAATACAGGATCGTCCCCAATCCACAGGTGCAGATCCTTAAGTGATGGCATGGTAGTACTATTTATTCAACAAATGAGCACACAAACTGAAGCAACTACTCCAATGAAATTCTTAGACGATATGAATTTGACCCATAAGGATGGAGTGTTATTTATAGGGAAAACGGGTGGTTAGAGTAGGTCTAGGTTGGCAGTAGTGTTGGACGCTAATCTAAATTACGTATTTGTTGTCCTAATTGAAAGGCAATTGCTTTCAGTTATAAATGGTAAAGGTTTGCCTCATGGGGAACCAGGGCCGAAAATAGGTAGGTAGTAATTTGAGGAGAAGGTTTGAGATTAGATTTTGAAAATTATAGATTTTGATCCTAGAGTTTAACATTTTTTTGTATACATACATTTATTTATGTGTCCCTCCAGACGATAACACTCTTTATGATTGAGATAAAAATTCCTTTCTTGCGCCTAAAAATCAAACGTTATTAACGAAAGGAGGCGTTCGTTGCCGAGAAATTTTGAGCACATTAAATTGGTCAAATTCCAAAAAAATGTGCTAAAAAATCACTGAAAATGGCTAAAAATCGTTGAATTTATCTTTTTCAGCAGTCTTTTTGTCAAAAGTAGTTCATCACCAATGAACTAGAACATAAAAAAATGTATACACAACTTTATGCTAAAAAATGTACTTAAATCCCATTAACATTTGCAGAAAAATAGATAAAACTGCAAAAAAATTAAAGAGTTCCAAATTTTATTCGAATCCCAGAATATTATTTGGAACGAGTTTATTTTGCAGTAAAATTGGTGGTTTAACCTTCTCTTTCCATTCAAAGTCTTCAATTTTCAAAACAAAGCAACATAGTATATTACGATCATTTACAAAAATTCGCTCATGCAATCATTCTACATGACTGGAACTTTTGATTATTCAAATTCATTTGAAAATCTCTTGGGTTTTCTAACTCGTTGAATAAATACATTTATATGACGGACAATACGTAGTTAATTCTAATTTGCGACGTAAATGTTCGGTCTTAAACCTCCTGCCTTGTCGGTGAAACGGAAGATTCATAGATAGTATATTAGTATGGATACTATAGCCTTTCATGAACGAAATACTTGGAATGAATCCTCTCACAGAATGAACGAATCATGAGTCGTTTTCAAAAGGAATGACTTTTCCCATCCCTAACATCAGATTCCTTTCACCCCCTAGGAGCCTGGAAAGGGGGGAAATGATGGCGAAAAAGCTCAAAGCCTTCACACTCACTAAAAGAGGAGAATGGAATCCGAAGCAGATCGATTCCGGGGGCGCATAATCAATAATCGGGAAACAGCATGAACTCGCGGATCGTAAAATGAAGCACGAAGAAGGAATACAAATGTTGGGTGATTCGTCCGCGTCAGGTTCCCCCGGTATCAAACCTTTTCCCATCAATTAGAGTGAAGCCTTGGCCCGTTCTCCAGCTGAGAGCCTATTTCTATCGCGGTGGTTTCTGACGCTCATACTTGAGATGCGGGCTGCCCAGTGCGGGATTCCTTCTGGTTTGCTTCGGTGCTAATGGCCGACCGTCATTCCAAGATAAGAGGGAGGGAAAAAGGGAGGAAAACAAATTCCCATCGTGCGGCATTTATTTATTTATTATTGGAACGGCCAAAGGCCAGTTACAAAGAATCAGGCGTTTACATCATAATACAACTGTTAATAAATAATATTTAAAAATGTAACACACGAATATAGCCAAGTGGGTATTCATGGCAATGAGTGTGCAGATGCCCTAGCAAGGAGAGTCATTGGTGATGACTGCATTGATATGAAGGCTATACGCATTGAGGATCAAATCTCCTACATGCAACATAAAGCCAATTCCCTGGCAGGAGCAATGGCAGGGGGAGGTCACTGGTCTGCGTGGTGTCCATCAGGACTTGTGCCCGGTGGGCCCTTTTGTAACCCAACTTCCAAGGAGGGATCGAATAGATATTTCGTACTTTTATTCCTAAGTGTAAGAATCTAACGAAAAGAAGATCCAGCAGTTTGACTTTCTCGTAATCACTTTCAGCGCTCTCCAGAGGGATGTGAACCAAATTATCTGCACTCTAGGCTGCACTCTGAAGCTACTTTTGTCACTCATCCAGCTGGACTGACTTCCTGACTCTGCCACTAATCCAGCTGAACGGACTTCCTCGTAATCAATTCCAGTGCTCCTCAGAGGGATGTGAACCTGAGAGAAGTTACCTTTATCGCTCACACAGCTGATCTGACTTCCTTGCTATCAGTTTCAGCGATCCCCAGAGGGATGTGAACCAAATTATCAGCATTCTAGGCTGTACTGGAGAAAAGTTACCTTTGTCACTCATCCAGCTGAACTGACTTCCTCGTAATCAATTCCAGCGCTCCCCAGAGGGATGTGAACCGAATTATCAGCACTGTAGGCTGCACTGGAGAGAAGTTACCTTTATCGCTCACACAGCTGATCTGACTTCCTTGCTATCAGTTTCAGCGATCCCCAGAGGGATGTGAACCAAATTATCAGCATTCTAGGCTGTACTGGAGAAAAGTTACCTTCAGCTGAACTGACTTCTTCGTAATCACTTCCTGCGCTCCCTAGAGGGATGTGAACCAAATTATCAGCACTGTAGGCTGCACTGGAGAGAAGTTACCTTTATCGCTCACACAGCTGATCTGACTTCCTCGCTATCAGTTTCAGCGATCCCCAGAGGGATGTGAACCAAATTATCAGCATTCTAGGCTGTACTGGAGAAAAGTTACATTTGTTACTCATCCAGCTGAACTGACTTCTTCGTAATCAATTCCAGCGCTCCCCAGAGGGATGTGAACCAAATTATCTGCACTCTAGGCTGTACTGGAGAAAAGTTACCTCTATCGCTCACACAGCATCTGACTTCCTCGCTATCAGTTTCAGCGGTCCCCAGAGAGATTTGAACCAAATTATCAGCATTCTAGGCTGTACTGGAGAGAAGTAACCTTTTTCACTCATCCAGCTGAACTGACTTCTTCGTAATCACTTCCAGCGCTCCCTAGAGGGATTTGAACCAAATTATCAGCACTCTAGGCTGTACTGGAGAAAAGTTACCTCTATCGCTCACACAGCATCTGACTTCCTCGCTATCAGTTTCAGCGGTCCCCAGAGAGATTTGAACCAAATTATCAGCATTCTAGGCTGTACTGGAGAGAAGTAACCTTTTTCACTCCTCATTCAGCTGATCTGACTTCCTCGCAATCACTTCCACATGTTCTCAAAAGGTTGTAGTCATTCAAACTTTGATCTGATGAGAAAAAATTTCACCTAAAATCTTGCATACGATATAAGGAATTTAGGTGCCCCCCCCCCCCCCCAGAGGTGCAATGGGGGCCTAAATCCTCATAAAAAGGTAGAGGAGGTAACAGAGGCATCCCGTCAGAGAGATACCACCCCTACTAATGAGCTTTTAATAAGCCATGTTCGGGGAAGGTTGATATTCCTGTCACCAGAAAATCATCCGACGCCAAACCAGCTGTCTAGAATGAGCGAGAACAGCGCGTCTTTCCCATTGATTCCTCAACGGGATGCCGACAACGCTATCTCTGGAGCTCTGACGGGAGCTTGATGGACCTCTCAGGAGGTAACTCTGTTACACTCCTCCCCTTAAAGACATACTTGATTGAAGATCAAGTATGGTAGTTGGGTGGAATAGTGAATAGCTGAGAACTAATGCTCATTCAATCATAAATAGCTGCATTGGCGTTTTGGATGGGGGAATAGAAATTAAAACTGGATTGTCAATGAAGCTTCATAAGAAGTATCTTCATTGAACAATCGGGACAAAACGGATGCTCAACTATGGAGACTTATACCTTAGGAAATCAAAATATTTATAGAAATTAATTTGCCCAACATTGGGGACTTTTAAATTAAATTGCCCAACTATGGGGACTTAAATGGCGCACTAACCTGGTAATTGACATATAGCAATACTCAGGTGGCGAAATAATTGAAAGAAAATAGTATAAAATGAATTTGCCCAACTTAGGGGACTTGAATTGTGCACTCAGGTGGCATAAAATTGAAAGAAAATATCATTGAAAGAAAATATCATTGAAAGAAAATATCATTGAAAGAAAATATAAAATGGTTGAAAGAAAATATGAAATGGTTGAAAGAAAATATGAAATGGTATATAAAATATAAAAAGGGAATAAGAGAGAAATTATAATTCAAAGACCAATGAAATTATTTATATACCAAAGGGTGATAATGGGAATTCCTTCTGGAACCCCGGGCCATGTTTCTTCTGAAACATTAACGCCCCAAAAAATAGTGGATTGGACTACTAGGCGTCAGCCGTGCATAATCCAAACCACGCTCTGCTACCATATAAGGAATTTAGGTGCCCCCCCCCCCCCCCCAGAGGTGCAATGGGGGCCTAAATCCTCATAAAAAGGTAGAGGAGGTAACAGAGGCATCCCGTCAGAGAGATACCACCCCTACTAATGAGCTTTTAATAAGCCATGTTCGGGGAAGGTTGATATTCCTGTCACCAGAAAATCATCCGACGCCAAACCAGCTGTCTAGAATGAGCGAGAACAGCGCGTCTTTCCCATTGATTCCTCAACGGGATGCCGACAACGCTATCTCTGGAGCTCTGACGGGAGCTTGATGGACCTCTCAGGAGGTAACTCTGTTACAACGAGTCTACAAGACATTGGACGTTTTATGTCTTCACGGGACAGATTTTAGCTCACTCATCAGATTAGGAAACAGCCCATAATTTCCATCATCTCTTGATGTCCAAAAGAGTCTCCCTATTAAATTTCAACTTCCTTGGGAGAACAGGAGAATATTGGTTGCAATCATGTTTACAAAATTTACTGAGAAGTATCTCCTGTACGTAAACAATTATTCAGACCATCACGCTGATACCTCAGATTGATGGTCACGCACTGCGCAGTGTTTAGCATAATACGGTTAGATAAATGAAGAACTTTCCAACCACTGGCAAACGATTTTTGGAAGATGATAAATGCCTAAGATACAGTTCCGTAGAAACGATTTGTTAGTAAGCGATCATCACATTGAAATTTCAAAAATGTTCCAGTCATGCAGCATGACCGTATGAACAAAATTTCGTACTATATATTTTAAGTTGTTTCGAAAATGTAAGCATTTACGAAAACACTCAGTTTTGTGATGCTACAAACATTTAGAACAGCTTGAAAGGGGTCAGTCCATTAAACACCAATTCGATATAATTTTCGAGCACACCATCACTCTTCTCATAGTATAACAAAACACAATCTAAAGGAAACCGTAGCAACGATAAGGTTGTATTCGATAATCATCAGAAACGCTTGCATACGAGTCTGCAACACTTTGGGAAATTTAATGTCTTTAGTTGCAGACTCGTATGTGTTGCAGACTCGTGTGCAAGCTCTAAGAGCCACTCAGCTTATCCGGACCCTGGGCATCGTCAAGTAAATGTCCTAAAGAAGCTACATATGAAATTACAGCTTCCTGGAGTTTAAAGCATAGAAATTAGCTTTAAGATCCACTCATCTGATCCGGACCCTGGGCATCGTCAAGTAAATGTCCCAAAGAAGCTACATATGAAATTACAGATTCCTAGAGTGTAAAGTATTGAAATTACCTATTAAAATTCCTTCACAAATCAAACCGTTCTCGCAATATGCGTATCACCTGCTATGAATCAAATCATCGAAACACCAGCTCAGTGAAATCATCAGAAATTAACAAGCGGTGGCAATCATGTTCATAATATCAATTATGAATGATCACCTGTGTGTAAACAAGTATTCATATGACCATGCTCATAACTCAGCTTGTTGGCCACGCACTTCGCAGTAAATAACAAGATATGGTTGGATAAATCGAGAGCTTTCGAACAAATGGTCAAAGAATTTTGTGGGATGAAAAACGAGGGAGTACCATTCCCCTAACAACGACTCGGTTGTAAGCGGCAATCATCAAAAAAATTTCCGTCGTCAACCTAAACAAATAATCAGTTACGAGGTGTTTTGTATAAAAGAAATGCGTGGTAAATCAAGAGCTTCCCAACGAATGGAGGACGATTTTTTTTCCGATGAAAACTAAAGAACTTTCACTTCCCCAGCAACGACTTGGTTGTACGTTAAAATCATAGGAAATTGTGGCATAGAGAATGTATCGAAACACAAACTGTGGGTACAGCTTTCGTACAAGTACGCAACCACGAGGAACATTTTATGTCTTTGCGCCCCCTCCCGAACCCAAGCCACGTACCTCGTCTCCAAGACTCGTATATATCCAAGAGATAATTCGTTTATCGGTTGTTTGGCTTCAAAATTATGTCTTTACTTATATAAAGCTTGCAATCGCGTTAACAATATAAATTATTGAGAGTGATCACCTGTTTGTAAACAATTATTTAAACAATCACGCTTATACCGCAGCTTGTCGGCCACGCACTCCGCAGTGGTTAACGTGATATGATTAGGTAAATCGAGAGCTATCCAACGAGTGGTGAACGATTTAACTGGCGAAGTTAAAGTTCCGTAGCAACGAATCGGTTGTACGTGAAAATCATTAGAAATTTTTCATAACGCTTTCTTCGTTACACCGTGTAACGTCACACTTTTTGAGTTATGTGCCATAGTAAAGACATAGGTAAAATGTCAAAATGTAGGTAACGCTTTTCGAGGACACTTTTGACATGGATATGTCTTTTGGCTGGGGGTCAAGGAATTTTTCGGGACACTTTTTTTTCCCGACCGACACTTTTTTTACCCGACCGGCACATTTTTACCAAGGCGTTACTAGGGAAGAGTAACTCCCATAGTTTTCATAGTAGGGAAATCGTTCGCCACTTTTTGGAATGCTCTCATTTTACCACGACATTTCATGACCTCTAAGCCATTGTTGTGTCAAGGAATGCTGATTTATTACTCTAAGTTAAAAACTAATATTGTTTTGTAACCATAATGGAATAATCTTGTGAAAAGAATGCACTACATGGTTGGTATACAATTGAGTAGTGGTACCAACTGGTAAGCAGTAGGTACTAGACATATCCATCATCTTTTGTTTTTCCCATCAAGGGAGAAATTAAAATGCTTGATTTAAATAAGTAAAATTCCATTAAAAACCTGATAAATTTGATTAACCAGGCATTTGAACTGACCATTTTGTGCCTTCTTTTATTTCGTAATGACCTATGTATGACGGATTCGCGTATAGCTCAATTAGTGATAGATTTACCTAACGCAATTTTTCGCATGTATTTTCATACTTTAGATCTCGTTGTAGTCTGTAGAAGCTTTACTGTCTACCTACTTCGGTAAACTGCCATATTTTCTTGGCATATTTGCTGGGTTAATGGAAGACGTGTCGTGAATGAGACAGATTTTTGTCAGTAGTGACAATCACTGTTTGAACTCTAACGAATGACCCAGACGCGCGTTAGTCGCTTGACGACGCGGAAAACGAGAGGGGCGCCCCTCGTAGGGAAACGACCGTCCGTCGAGTTTAAATGAACCGCCGGGGAGACACCCCCGGAAAAGAGGATAATTGGTGAAACCTGATTGTCGGGTCGCGGCGAAAACCCCGTAGTGAGAGTGTTCATTAAAACTCTGAATGAATCCCCTTTATTAGGTGTAAGTATATAATTCATAGGAGTGAGAGAGGAGCTGGGAGCGGGCTTCAACAGGTGGTTATATGGTTCGTTAGCATTCTGCCCGCCGAGCTACCGGGAGGGCCCTGATTTATTAACCGGTGGCTTGGAGTCTAACTTTGGGTCCCGCCTCCCTCCCGGCCTTCTCCACTTCTCGCTTCTTGTGACAACACGACAATCAACCAGGAATCGGATATCTGCTTAACCCTTATGAGACGGGAACAGTTGAAGAATTCATCGTCGTGTTTACCTATTATATTCGGTATGTCATCATACAAAACGCTCATTCAAATGAACTTCCTCCATATTAGAGAGTTCCTAAAGCGACAGGGAGATAGAGATGAGGCACCTTATCATGAACGGAAAACACTACCGCGCATGTTTCAATAGTCATTTATACAAGCAAGTACATAACAAACGTCAGGCGAGCACTATAAATACGAAAACAAATATAGTAAAAATATGACATACTGGAATAATATACAGAAATAGCAAGTGGTAACGAGTGACCAAAAGCAGCATACACAACAAGTAGGCATCCAAGTAGGTAGGCCCGGCTCTGGGAACAGGATCAGGAATATGGCCATAAAAACCGCTCACAACCTAACAACATCACTCACATCCGAGCTCCACACTTCCGCAGGATTTCTTTAGTCTTGTTCGCAAATTTCTTCGGTGGGAGGGATCTCAGATGTTCAGGAAGACAATTGAAGAGGCCAACCACCACAAAGTCAGGACTCCGGCGTTGAACTAGAGTCAGACAAAGGCGCTGATTGCTCAACATATCCCTGTGTCTGGTTTCGTAGTCATTGGTATCACCTAGGCGTGGAAAGTCATTCAGGTTGTTCCTTATCCGTACGAGGGTGGACAGGATAAAAAGATCTGGCAATGTCAGCAGTCCGAGCCTTTGGAATAGTGGCCTACAATGTGCGGGGTGCATCTCCAATAAGACAAATTGATTTCATCTAAACATAAGACAACTTATCAGGTTGCGAACGAGACATGGGAACATTCGTAGAATTCTGTATCTATATGATCACGCAACGGACCAACTGTGCACACGCTGCAACGTTCTAGAGGATATGGAGCATGTGGTGGCGGAATGTGCTCTTAACGAGGTGGAACGAAATCAGACTTTGAGGGAGGCACTAGAAGAGAGATCTTTGACTCCCTTCCTAAAAGGGGAACAGTGGAGCGATTATCAAAAGATCCTACAATTTCGTGAACTAGCACACATCATAGTTTTGTGAAGCGCTTGTTTATTACTACCTGTATGGTTGATTTATGTAACTTTGTCTTTTACAGTATAACTATGTGTATATTACCTATGTATTTTGTTTTCTAATAACGCTACCGATGTAAACCTAAATTATTGTTAATAATGTAATTTTGATGGCAAACGGGTTATTAAGTAAACCTGAGCCAAGTAAAGTTAAAAAATATTTAAAAAAATAAAATTAAAAAAACATAAGACGCTTTATCCAGAATAAACCTATCTCATCTTTTCCTCCCCATCGCAAAGTAACCTTACACACCGATAACAGTGATATTCATTTCTTGTTGGAATTCATTATTCGTGAGAATTATATTCATTTTCTTGTTCATGAATTCTCAAAATCTTGCATTGCAAAACCTTTTCGTGAATAAGAAAAGAACTAGGAAATCTAGAAATTCTGGGAGCTGAACACACCAGATAGGCGGGAAAACCCCCTTGGTGGTTTAGCGTTCCTTAACAATAAGTGGCGTCACTTTAAGATAAGACACTAATTCGACCCTCTTGACTTTATCAGGTTAGCATCCGGTGTGGCTCGTCCCAGATGATAAAATCCCCAAGCAACTTATTCCAGTTGACTTATCATTTAGGAACTCTCCAATGACTAGAGACCAGGTTTTTATGCAATTGCATATCCTAATCGCTCCACCACATCCAAAGATTACATCATTGTTTGAGTTGACTTCAGTTGGTGCTCTGTCTCCAATTTTGTACTCCGTATTGCATATTCGAGCTATAGATGCATGTTTATGCGAATTCGAGGAGAATTTCGTGATACTGCATAATTATAAAGGCACCTTGACCATTTTCAGTGAATGGGAAAAAGTAAAAAATAATGCAGGTACGAATGAGCGTTACTGTGGGAGAAAGAAGAGTGTTGAGAAAGAAACCTGGGGGTCAATGTGTTCCACGAATAAAGGATCGTCTTTCCATCAAAATAAAACACTTCACCATGAAAATCTGACGAGATTAGTTGAAACATCATGATTCATTACTAGTACCCCTTAAATTCGCCTTCTTTAATAATGAAATTTTAAACTTCTGATATACGATCAAAAACTAGATCGAATTCATACTTGAACAAACATGAATAACGAAAATCGGACTATAATTGTTAAATCGTCATGATTTATCAGTATTAACCCCTCCATTCCCTCCCTCCCATGATGAAATTTGAAACTCCTGACATACGTTCCAAAACTTTATTGAATTCGTAATAGAACAAAATAAAAATCACGAAAATCGGTCGAGATTTATAGTTTGAGCGGCGTTTGAAAGAATCGGTAACTGTCCCCTCCACCCCCCACCAAGATTGCCGATCCGTAATTTCCAAGGTTCGTTGCACAACTAGATTGAAATTGAAATCGCAATAAATAAGAATCACGGAAATTCGTTGGGAATTGTAGCCTGGGTAGCGTTGACAAAATAAGTGAGAAAAAAACCATGTTTTTTTCGGTTTTACCCTCTCCACCTCTCCATTCACCCTCTTCCATCGCGGAATTCAAAATTTCCGGAGTTTATTACTCAACTAGTCTAAACTTGACATCGAACAAAGAAAGAATCTCGAAAATCGGTTTGACGTTAAATTTTTTGGAAATTGCAACAGCTGTGAGGTCAGCGATGCTTCATTGGATGAATAGGTGAGTAGGTGGCTGTGCTCCACCAAATCTCCTAGTTCATGTTAGATGAAAAAACTCTATGTTTATACCAAGTAAGTACAGCGGAGGAACTTATGCTGAACTTTTCCACAGATAGTTGTGCATGACGCACAATGGGGACCGAACTGGTACCTATGTATAAAATAACTATTTCAGGCGTGTACATGCGTGCATGTTTGGTTCAAGAATTGGTCCATGGATGGACGAGTAATATGCGGAAGTAGTATACTACGTGGTGTGGTTGGAACCAGTAAACGGTATTCTGTATACTTCTTGTTGTGACATGTTGAAATATTGATTTGTCTTGTATCAGGCTCGGCCTGATTATTGTCGATCCATCCAGTTCGAGATCACCTATTCGAAGCTGCTCAGCTGGGTCTGATGACGATATAAGAGCTCCTACCTGAACCAACCGTCGAGTTCCCGACCGTACATACATGAACCGATCGCAACCAATAAAGGCATCAAAGGGAACCTGACTTGGGAATATCTTTTGATTGGGTGGTGGACGGTGGAAGTCCCTCGTGGAAAATGATGCTTATGACGAAAGCGCATCCCGGGCTCAGCAGACCGGCCTATTGTTCTCTAAATGCCCTCCTCTCGTAGGTATGCGAGTAGATAGCATTGAGTCAATATTGCCCTCGAGGGAAGGGCTGACTTGACATGTATGCACTCATATTAGCTCAACGATTGTGATTTCCAGACAAAAGGGGTCTTCCCGCCAGTTAATTGGCTCAGATTGCAGATATCCGCGCTAGGAATTGAACACAATAACGCGTGGTTTGTCGTCCCTCTATCTATTTCTCAGCTAACATGGTTGATGTGACGTATTGTTTCCAGGTCTCAGTATCAAATTGTTGAGTTCTGTTTTAATATAACTATAGAACCATAGGAATCCTGTGAACACATTCTACAAAAAACTATGCAGAACTGGTCCAAAATCATGTTGAGGTCGTTTTAACAAAGTTCCAAAAATGATGTATTAATAATGTAATGTAGCTATTTACAGAATCTAAATGTTATATACTATACCAATCTTTATGAAGAAAGAATTTAAATGTGATGTTTTAAACGTTATTGACAGTTTATTTAGAAAGTGTTCGTAGAAAATGAAGCTGTTGCAATGGCTCCAAAAATTGTGATCCAAATTTTCAAAAATATTCCTTATTGAAATCCGTTTTGTGGATTCGATTATATATATATATATATATATATATATTCGGCGCCTCGCCGGGGGGCTTCGCCCCCCTGGACCCCCCTAATCTATACTCGGCGCTTCGCGCCTCGCTGGATCTTTTCTCTTTTCTACTGCGTAGAAAACGAGGATAATTTGCTATGCAATTCTTAGCCTGAAAAAATTTGTATATAAAAAAATGTTCAAGCCTGGCTGGGATTCGAACCCACGATGCGAAAAAAATTGATATAAAAAAATTTTCAAGCCTGGCTGGGATTCGAACCCGCGCTTCCCGTCACGGACGATAGCAACGGTTGTACGTGAAAATCATCTTAAAAAAAGTTTGGGACATTACATAAAAAATTAGTGGGGGTCGGCCTAAGAATTGCATAGCAATTAATAGGTATATAGTTTTGATGAAAGATGAAAAGACTCGCCTGTAATATTATTTTGAGGTAGGTATTACAGAAGGTTGGAAAAGATAAGAAACACTTAAATAAAACTTACAAAATTGAGAGAATATTTCGCCGTGTCGGAGCTGACGACGCCGACACGGCGAAATATTCTCTCCCCAATAATTTTAACGTGGAATCATGTTTTAGCGATAGATCCCCCGCCAAAAAGTGAGACTATAAAGTGAGATGAAAGTAGCGCCAATGATTGTGATGATTTCCGCTTACAACCGAGTCGTTGCTAGGGATATGATACTTCGTCGTTTTTCATCCCACAAAATTCGTTGACCATTCGTTCGAAAGCTCTCGATTTATCCAACCATACTATATTAACTACTGCGAAGTGTGTGGCCAACAAGCTGAGTTATGAGCATGGTTATATGAATAATTGTTTACACACAGGTGATCATTCTCAATTATTGATATTGTGAACATGATTGCAAACGCGTGTTAATTTCTGATGATTTCATTGAGCTGGTGTTTCGATTATGTGATTCATAGCAGGTGATCCGAATATTGCGAGAACGGTTTGATTTGTGAAGCGGTGGTTAAATCATTTTAATAGATAATTTCTATACTTTACACTATAGGAAGCTGTAATTTCGTATGTAGCCTCTTTAGCCTCTTTCTATAATAAAGTGAATGTTTACTCGCGAGTTTCTATTAGGAGATCATCATCTCACAAGAGCTCAATCGTCGTGATCATTTCTATAATAAAGTGAGAGCGAGGAGCTAAAACATGATTCCATGTTTTTTACATTTTAGCAGTCAGGCTCAAAGTCTTTTTTTTTTATGTAACGTCCGTGACGAGATGATTTTTACGTACAACCGAGTAGTTGAGTAGTTGCTATAGATTGTGTCACAATTTCAGTGTTTTTCACGTACAACCCAGCCGTTGTTAGGGGAATGAAACTTCCGCAGTTTTCATCTCACAAAAATCGTTCGCCACTCGTTGGAAAGCGCTTGATTTATGTGATAAATGTTCACATTTCAAGCTAAAAATTTCCCCCTCTCCTTACGTACCTGGCTACATTCCAAAACTAAGTTGATTCAGGCTAAGAATTGCATAGCAAATTATCCTCGTTTTCTACGCAGTAGAAAAGAGAAAAGATCCGGCGATTATATATATATATATATATATATATATATATATATATATATATATATATATATATTCGTTTTTTGGTTAATTAATAGAGAGTTCCTAGTAGATCCGTAAAACATACTACGTCGTGCGGTATTGACAATTCGGCGGCATAACTCTGACGCAATGAGTTACGGCGACGCATCCTTCCGTACAGATTCGTTAACGGACCGCAATCCGTAAAAAACGTAATCGTCCAAAATAACCTCCTTCCATGGACTGAGATAAACTCCTAGGAATAATTTCCTCCTTCCTTGGATTTAGCGTTACTACTGGATCCGTTAAGGACTTGACGTGACTTTAAGGTGCGGTAAAGTTCCTCGTCACCGCACGCCGTATTGAGACCGACGTATCCCTAGGAACTCTCTAATATAGACCGGTACTCCGTTTCATAACCCCCTCCCCACGATGGTAAACAATACGAATGGTTGGTCATTGGAATGTCATCATGTTCTTCCATTAACTAATCTAACAGATTTCCTAATCGTTCTCGTCATTTTCTCTTCGAAAAATGTATCGACTCCTGTTGTTTATACCATGTTTTGTTTCACGTTAATCATGTTCATTAAATGCTATATTTCTAACATATTCACACAAAATAGAGCAAAGCACTAAAATGTTGATACAATTTTTACAAGAAAAACAAAAGGTAATACCGGCTCAGCTGTCATTTATATCTCAAAATGTTGCGCACGAACTAAATCACTCGCGACGAAGTTGTAGAAACCCATTTCAAAACACAAGTTAGTGAAAAACGTTGTCTATTTCCACGAAAAATAAAGAGTTACAATGTTAAATCGATTTCGACGGTTTGAACACCATCAGTAACAAACAATAAATAATAATAAACAATAAGTTATTGTTATTAAGTTATTGCTTGTTACTGATGATGACCTAACCGTCGAAATCGATTTAAAATTGTAACTCCTTATTTTTCATGGAAATAGACAACGTTTTTCACTAACTTTGTTTTGATGTTGCGCACATAAGTACACAATTATTGTATACCGCTCTACACCACAATAATTATCACCTGCAGCAAAGTAACACATTGTGTGTTAGTTGTAGTTTTAATTTATTTGTTCCGTTATGTTACTTCATTGTCAAAATTTTTAACGATTCTTTATGTTTGTTTCAGTTTTGGGTCTTGAACCAGACTTCCTATACCCTCTAGAGAACTTGACGATAGCACAGGGCCGAGATGCTATGTTCACTTGCGTCGTTAACAACCTTGGAGGTTATCGAGTGAGTGGAGAGTCTTCGTCTCCAAGGGTGTGTACAAATTATATTTTTAAATTACTTTAGAGAATATTATTCTATTCGTTTATATCTAGATGGTCCCCTGACAAGAACCCTCACGCAGTAGTTGATAAGAATTAAATTTGTGGGAATATAGAGTAATTCATAGCTCAGAAATTATAAGCATGCATTTAAGTTGTTGTTGTAACTTGCCCCACAACTTGCTTTTGAAAAAGTTTGAATTCTACGGTGTGAGGGATGTGGCTTTAGAATGGTTTAAATCATACTTGGGACAGCGTTGATGGAAAGTTGGAGTTTTTGCCTCAGGTGGGATTGAATTATCGGATGAGAGAACTCTGCAAAGAGGTGTACCACAGGGCACTATCCTTGCACCATTGACATTCCTATTATTTGCAAATGACTTTCATGAATTTGTGTCAACTTCTGACCCAAGTATAAGAATCGTGGAATACGCTGACGACACAAATGTTGTTATAGTCAAAAATACAATTTCTGAAGCAATTGATTCTTGCCTCATAGTTCTTCATAGAATTCAAGAATGGTTAAGTACCAATGGTTTGTCCCTTAATGATGCTAAAAATCAATGCATGATCTTCCATTCTCTACGCTCTCATTTGAACTCCCAGCTTCATTGTAGCTGGATGACATGAGTGTTGCGGTGGTTTCCGTCTGAAGGTTTCTTGGTATGCAGATCGACGGCAATATGAAATGTGATGATCAAGTATCAGCGGTTTGTAAACAGCTTGGCAGTTGATGCTATTGTTTACGGAAACTGAAAACGATTGCTTCAAAAGGTATCGTACTGAATGCTTACCATGCTCTCGTTATGAGTAAGGCTCTTTTTGGCATAGTTTATTGGGGCAATGAAAAAAATCTTGATGTGTTCAGAGTGCAAAAAAGGGAAACTCGCATTGTCGTAGGTCTAAAACCATTTTCTTCTTGTAGAGGACAATTCAACTAACAATACCGTTGGCATTCATGATGGAATGCTCGATTTTCTACTGTAAATACTCCGCCTATATCGAAGAATTTAAATTTTACCACACCTACTCTACCCGCAGTGTTGGTCTTCCTCAGCATAACTTCTATCTATTTCAAGAAAGCTCACTTTACCAGATTGTGAAAGTTCACAATAAATTCCTGGATTTCCAAATTGGGGGTTGCTCGCTTTCTACATTTAAGAAGAATGTGCAGTTTTTTCTCGAGGGCAAAGAGTTTTACTCTCTTAGTGAATTTTTTAACCATTGATTTGTTCTCCATTTTGTTAATATTGTGCTTTGTTGTTTTGGTATATCTATATATAAACTTTTTTGTAATATTGTTCTTTGTTTAAAATAATATTGTACTTCGTGCGACGCTCTCTACTCACACGTAGTTGTGATATATGGAAATAAATAAATAACACTCTACAGCTTTTCATGTACGAACTAGGAATAATGTGCAACAGATGGAAGTTCAAAATTCAAAGTTTGTTTATTGGCGCATGTTGGTACAATATCTTGAATAATACAGATGAAAAAACATCGGTAATTAATGAAAAACAAACAATTAGAAACAAACAGAATTTAATACCTGTATAAAAAGAAACACCCAGACATCAGCGCCCACCGATATAAAAGATAAATCTTGTGCATATCGGTGGAGCCCAACGCTGTGGTCCCGAGGAGGTGCGAACTTTCATTAAAAATTAAACATCTATTGTGAATTCATTTCAGAAGAAAATATGAATTAGAGAAATGAAGTACAGTAAAATGCGTCCTTACACCTTAAAAATTTTAAATAAACTACCTACACAAACAGCAAATGGAACAAATTATATCAGTGGATTATTCAAACTAAAGAAAAAGCTGACCTGGGTCCAAAAAAGCCTTACGCAAAAAGTTTTTAAAATGAAAAACGCTATTGAACTTTGTGACATCAATGTCCTATATAGATAATGCTCCAATAATAGGAATACTTTCTCAAAAGGAAGTCTCAATTTACATCTCCATGGAATTGGAGAAGTTGAAAATCGATCCATCCAAATCCGTTTCCGTCTGTTTCTCATTTAAAATTATTTATACTGAGCTAACTCTCTACTTTATGGAGCAACCGAACCCCAACAAAAATGCTCACGGAGACCTTGGTATTACTCTAGATCGCCGCTGACATTTGCCGACCATATAATCTGCATATAATCTGCCTTCTCCAATGCCAGAAATCACGGCGGATATCCTAGTTCACTTCTCTAGTCCAAAGCTATGCCTATCCCATAAAGGGCTGGATTATAATACTTTTGTCCACTTAATATGAAAATATGGCCTCTGGGGGCTCTTGTTCAAGATCCCATAGATTATAGATAGAAAGATAGATAGATAATTTCATAGTTTAGACGGTCATTGGAACCGCATACTTCAGAAAACTATTCTCAAACACCAGACTACGTAAGACACAAAACGATTTATCATGATTCTAAACTTTAAACTAGACTCTACTCCAGCCTGCTTACAAAAAAGCCATGCCTATCAATACTCTAAGGCTCGCGCGTCCCAGGCATATTCCAGGCAAATACTTGTGTATTTTATTAGTTGTGTGAATACAAGTCTACTCATACCCACAAATATGAATACACTTGTACCTATTCGTATTCACATGTCCGAATACGAATATATTCGTATTCATTAATTTTAACAGAACAGGTTTTCTGTGAATATGTTTGTATTCTTGTTCATGATTACGAATATACCCATCCCTGATGTACATTCATCCAATCTCAGTGTATGTTTTTCTGACCAAACACAGAACCAAATATTCCGATGCCTACATATTTCAGGATACAATTTTGAATAGAAGTCAACCATTGGTGAAATGAATAAGTAATACCTAATAGCGATTTTCTATTTAGGAGTGGTTTAAATGTCTTCGTTATTCACGGTTTGTATGGGAAACGGGTGGGACAAAATTAAACTGACACAAAGCTCAAATGTTCTTCCAATATATGTATAGTGACATGGACATATAATTATATCTTCCAATAAAACGATGATAGTATGTGAGCTTCATTAGGCAACAAAATTAAGTAATTATTCCTCCCAATACCTTATTGTGCTGATAAATTTGATTGAAGAGGAAGTATCTATTAAATTCTGGCTGAACTCGATACAGTGTGACGTTCCCACTACAATAAACGGGTATTTGATGGAATATTCTCAAATTTTTAGTCGAGGTGAGGCGGGCACGCAGCAGATACCTATGTACTGGCATGTTTGGCGTCTCCATGCAATCTTAAACCCATGCTCAAAAATCACCTGGGATCAAGAAATGACTACCAAAAGTTGGCTATCTTCTATCCATTCTACTACCTTCGTTCGCTGAACGTACTCATATCTACCTACTTCATACTTCTTGCAAGAATTTATATTTATAACTTATTATTCATCAACGTGTAATTTATAACCGTGAAGACAAGGAATCAGTGTATCGCAGTTTCTCATTGGAACCCCCTTTGGAAAGGACCAACATCTCAACGAAGATCCAGTGCGGAATTCCATTACCAGAACTACGCCTGCATATACTTCAACTATACCTACAAATCAAGCTGAGTAATCATCTCCATTCCATTCACGCTAGTTGCCTACCAAATTGTAATAATAAAAATTACAACTTTCAACTGCCTCAAGAATTCGTTTGTCTTATTTCTATTGAATATTTGTGAATTCTTTCTATACCCTCGATTGTAGACGTAATAGTCATCAAACGTCACAACAGAAAAAAATACACTGCCAAGGAAATGGCACATGAGCTTCCTCGTGACCTTCACAGTACGTCACCATTAAATTCCAGAAAACTAGAAACGACCGGTTCTGGCATCAGGGAATTAATAAGGTGGGAAATTGGTGGGAAAATCTGACCGAAATCCGTTCACAATTAAATCCCAGAAAACTAGAAACGACCGGTTCTGGCATCAGGGAATTAATAAGGTGGGACATTGGTGGGAAAATCTGACCGAAATCCGTTCACAATTGCCTGAGTTATGACCGAAACAAGAAAATTTTGTTTGCGCCTGCGCAGAGGCTACCGTTGATTCGATCATGACGGAACTGATAGGGGACCATGTAGAGCTATACCCGCACGATCCCTAAAAATTTGAAGAAAATCGCATCAAAATTGTGGAAATTACGGCTGTTGCAAGGACCGTAACAAGAATATTTTGTTCACGCATGCGCAGAGCGTACCGCTAATGCAATTATGATGATTTTCTTATGGGACCTCAAGAGACCTTACCCACATCATCCCTGAAAATCTGACCGAAATCCGTTCAACATTGACCGAGTTATGACCGTCACAAGGAATTCACGTTAGCGCCTGCGCAGAAGCTACCGTTGATTCGATCATTATGAAGTTGAAGGGGACCATCTAAAGCTCAACCCGCACAATCCCTGAAAATTTGGTTAAAATCGGATCAAAATTGTGGAAGTTATGGCTGTTACAAGGAAATGTGGACGGACAGACAGACAGACAGACACGGAACCAAATTTGTTCAGGAGGCTCTGAAACTCAAAATGCGAGTGGAAATTTTGATTTTGGAGCAAAAAAAATTTTCTCATTTCGAAAGTGAAAACAAAGCTTCCGCTGCCTTGCAGTCTCGGAAGCAAAAAAGGGTGTTGTAGTGACATTTGTTGATACTACTTTACCAGTTACTTACCCATCAGCAAGTATTCTACCGAACATCGATTGAAATCCCGCTCTTGGAGGCAGCTCGCTCCCAACTTCAGCACAACAAATAATTCCTGATTGATATCGAGAGGGCCGGAGAGGGAGAATGCGACGGGGGATGGACCTTCATGGTTATTAGGGGATGTTTGAACTAGGGGCGACTGAATGGGGAGGTTGACAATTGAGCCCAGGGGGGCGAGCCCGATATTGGCCCCGAGGGCAGCGAACGTACGTGGTGCGGCAAGCTATTGCTTTAGGAGGTTCCAAGACAATTTCCTGCAGCTACTTGGAGGGTAACAACTGTTCATAATCCTCCACTCTTCGCCTTCGTCCTTTTTTTTTTCTTCCATTTTCCCGGTTTTTCCTCCTCCGTGCCATCTTCCCGGAAGCATCTCTTCCTCGCCATTAGCCCCGAACCCTATCTGATACAGTTCCGTGGGTTCGCCAGTAAACTTCGCAGTCTTTCCCGTTGAGTCCCGCAAAGCTTTTTTCTGGAGGTATCAATTAATTGCTTGTTTATTCGAACATACCATCGTTTCAACCTACATACGTTAACCTTGCCCTACTTTTCCCGTTCTAACCTTCAAGAAATTATCATGAACCAGTTTCGATACGCAGGAAATGGTGACAAGACTTCCTAAAGAAACAAACTATCATTTACGTCATACATGTACATACACTACAGCTCTTGAGGCTTCGACTATATATAGCATCCTTCTGCTCCATTGCCACAGAAGGTTAAAAGAAATGCAAGGATGTTGAAAAATTGTATGTCACCAAAGTTCGAATTATTATTCAAGTTGTTAAACAATTTTTGACATATGTCTTTTGGCTGGGGGTCATGACAAAATAAGCGTGATCGTGATCACAAAATTTAATGGGTAACTAGGTTGTTACCTACTTTCATTTCGTTACTAATCACGCTACTCTATTCAGAAAATGAGGAAGTCACTATTTCTTAACGCTGAAACGTGAAGAAGGCAAAGTGCGTTTTTTCAAGGTCAGCAGTGAATGTTGAAGAGGAATAATTGCAAAAACAGCGCATTCTGGCGGAATGCAATTTTATTAAGCCTGTCAGGTTAGGGCTTGAAATATTGAAGTAACGTTTGACGTGCCTAGTGTTTTCAAACAGTGTCTTGACAACTCTTGTTCTTCCAAAGTTATTATACTATGAAGACGCACAATAATAATAAAAATAACGTAATAATTTTAAAAAACTGTTCCCGCTAGGGACGTGGTCAAGAACGAAAAATGATTATTCGATTTTAAATTATATTTATATAAGAAGACAGGTATGTAATTTGAACTCAACAGAGAAGCAAGAGCGCACGGCAATCTATATCTATCTATACTATTAATAAGAATGAAACTCCGTTTGTCTGTTTGTCTGTTTGTTTGTTTGTCGTGTCTATGCACGGCCAAACGGCTGAGTGGGGGGAGTCTACGAGTGGGGGGATCTTCTTGGGATTTTCCGAAAGGGGGAGCGAGCGAATTTAAAATTTTCTAATCCCACCCGAACCATGGGCCGTAGGGCGGGAGGGGGGTCGAAGTAAGAATTAATGTGCGCTTTTTGGACTTCCCCGCTTCCCCTACCCCTCTAAACGGGCGTTGAAAATTCTGGAAAAATACCGGTTTTGTAGGTTTTTGAACGAGAAAGACGACGGCGCGATCGGATCGCGAAAAAAGTATCGGGAAATGCGTTAAAAAAATGCGAGAGTACGGACCCGTTTTCTCGAAAAGTCCGCCGAAAAACTTGGTTTTTTCCGATTAAAATATACCCCATAAAGGTACGTTTTTCGGAACGGTTTTCGCGGGCGAAATACAGCTTTGATCCCGCCGAATCTGAATCCGAAGTCGGATATCGAAAAAAGTGACGGAAAGTAGGTCAAATTGCGAGGGGAAGCGAGACTAAGCTATTAAAATGAGAAATTATTATATGTGCTGTGGACGCGAGAAGGCTCTAGGAAGACAGACGTGTTTGGGGTCCGATAACTCAGGTACAGGTTTCGGTGTTTGGGTGTTGCGAGCAGGTACCTTGCGAGCGAAGCGAGAGCCATTTCAACAGAATAAATTCGGATTTTTTCCTACAAATATACAGCAATACCTTGCGAGCGAAGCGAGCAACATCCCCGAATAAACTTTTCGTGGTTCCACGTAGTTTTATAAGATTTAATTTGTTTGTAAGAATTCCCAACTGAAAAAAACGTCTGCCAAGTTGGGTGGGCAGTATAACTTCCTCAAGGATATACAGGTATACCTTGCGAGCGAAGCGAGCAACATCCCCTAATAAAATTTTCGTGGTTCCACGTAGTTTTATAAGATTTAATTTGTTTGTAAGAATTTCCAACAGAAAAAAACGTCTGCCAAGTTGGGTGGGCAGTATAACTTCCTCAAGCGAGCGGAGCGAGCAACATCCCCTACAGAAGTGAAAACTACCCTTAGAGATCTACCGTTTGCGAGCAACATCCCCTACACGTTTCAATTGTAATACATCGCATGTATACAGCCACACTTTGCGAGCGAAGCGAGCAACATTCCCTACATGCCACACTTTGCGAGCGAAGCGAGCAACATTCCCTACATGCCACACTTTGCGAGCGAAGCGAGCAATATTCCCTATATGCCACACTTTGCGAGCGAAGCGAGCAATTTAATGGGGGGTCCGGGGGTCTTGCCCCCCGGCTGGACGTGGAGGCGAGCGGAGCGAACGGTTTTCGCGGGCGAAATACAGCTTTGGGTCCGCCGAATCTGAATCCGAAATCGGATATCGAAAAAAGTGACGTTAAGTTGGTCAAATCGCGAGCGGAAGCGAGGCGAATCGTTAAAATTACATTTTTAATCGACCCCGCCGCCCATTTCACAACGGAAGGGACTCGACTTCTACGCAATACCTTGCGAGCAGGCCAACGCACGCGCGCGTATAAGGATGGAACTTTCCCTTTCGAGCACCATTTCAACAGAATAAATAGGTACGGGTTTGTCCTACACATATACAGCAATGCCTTGCGAGCGAAGCGAGCAACATCCCCAAATAAACTTTTTTGTGGTTCCACGTAGTTTTATAAGATTTAATTTGTTTGTAAGAATTTCCAACAGAAAAAAACGTCTGCCAAGTTGGGTGGGCAGTATAACTTCCTCCAATATAACTTTCCCTACAAATCGAGACCGCCGCCGTTTCACAATGTTGCTAGCCAGAAGGGACTCGATGACTCATTTCAACAGAATAAATACGGGTTTTTTCCTACACATATACAGCAATACCTTGCGAGCGAAGCGAGCAACATTCTCTAATAAACATTTCGTGGTTCCATGTAGTTTTATAAGATTTAATTTGTTTGTAAGAATTTCCAACAGAAAAAAACGTTTGCCAAGTTGGGTGGGCAGTATAACTTCCTCAAGCGAGCGAAGCGAGCAGCATACCCTACAGAAGTTAAACCTACCCTTAGAGATCTACCGTTTGCGAGCGAAGCGAGCAACATCCCCTACATGCCATACTTTGCGAGCGAAGCGAGCAACATTTTCTACATGCCAGACTTTGCGAGCGAAGCGAGCAACATTTCCTACATGCCAGATTTTGCGAGCGAAGCGAGCAATATTCCCTACATGCCACACTTTGCGAGCGAAGCGAGCAACTTAATGGGGGGTCCGGGGGGCTTGCCCCCCGGCTGGACGTGGAGGCGAGCGTAGCGAGCCGGAGCGGCTAGTAATGAATAATCCTCAAACAAAAAACATCACTTCTACAGTTCATTCACCTGATTCGGCATTTGTTTAGGGCAGTCTCTTTAGTGACCGGTGGGGTTCTGTTACCTACTTAACGTCATGCGAGGTGAGGCATTGGCGCGCGACCAAACAAAAACGTAATAAGAATAATAAGAAAAGAAGTTCGGCACTAAGAAAATAAGAAAACTTCGGCAAGGAACTAGGAACAATATTTTTGGCACAGGAGAACTGGAACTGGAATGAAAACGGGAAGGTACAACGCGGTTTCCCAGTGAAACGTTACCTCCCCAAGGGTTATGTTTAGCATTTTTTCTTCCGTCATGGTAAAAATTAGAACGTGTTCTAATTTTCCCAAGTGAGTTTAAAAACGCTCCGCCAGGATGCGCAATGGTCGAAAAAGCTGACCTTGGAAAAAAGCACTCCTTCTTCACGTTTAGGCATTAAAAACGCAGAAAAAATGCGGAAAAAATGCTAGTGTAAAACGGCCTTTAGCAGTTAACGAAACTACAACAGAACAATTCGAATTTTTAATTTAAGTGATTTCACCTACTGTTTCTTATTTTACCTACAAGTTAAGTAGCATAATGGGTCCTACGAAAAATAATTGCAGTAAGGAAAACAACAAATTAAAATGGGATTTGGGTATCGCAATTCAAACGTAATACTGTACGAGTTGGAGGTGTTTGTATTTATGAAAATGATGCATCAGCAGCAATACTACAGTCTACCGAAGTACGAGTACGAACTTTTGATACAGGACGCCGAAGGTAAACAGGTGAAGAGGATTTCTACTGGTCACGATGGAATCGGGGACATTTGTTCCACCGAAACAATGGTTAGCGGCAAAAAAGTGATAATAGTGGCTATTTACGGCACACCAAATACACCACTGAAGAAAATTTTGCAATTCTTTACATTGAATCTGCTTGCATATAGTCTCAAATTGAAGGGCTCGGTCAAGTACGTGGATGTACTACACCTACATTCTATACCAATCATTCTTTCCGGTGATTTCAATGTGGATCTTAGAGGAGATGATGGGGTTGAATTGATAAATTTCATGTCTGAAGAGCTTGGACTAGAACTGAACAATAATATCGCAATCTCAACCTCTAGAAATAATACATGCATCGATCCAGTCTTTAGACGTCATGTAAATCTAGAAAAGCGTTGTTATTTTCTTTCCTTCTATGCCAGTTTCCATGGTCAATTCCTTCTTTCTAATTAAACTACTTGATGCTAAATTGAAGGTTAGTTTTGATGGCATCTGTCAGGGTCGTCTGTGAAAAGGTGTGAGCTGAAATCTGTAACAGAGGAAATGCTCTCTTCAACAGATACCCGCCTATGCAATGGAAGAAAGAAAAAACGGGCTTTCAAAGCTCTTGGAGTGTTTTTGACCGAATTTTTGACTCCTTGACTAGTATTTACCCAATAATTTTATATAGAATTCGGAATAGAAGAGGAGGAAAATATTCACCCCGGAGCGCGAAGTCCCGTCAAGTGAGAAAGGAAGCATCCAAGCGGGAAATCATACCGGAGCGCGAGATCCTGTGAGGTGACTAGAAATATACCTCGGAGCGCTAGGACCAGTGAGTCTTATGGAAGAAAGCCAAGAGCGCTAGGTCCCGTGATGTATCAGGAAGGAAAGGTTATGAAAAGCAAGGAATTTGCAATTCACAGATGGGGCTGCTTGCTCGGATTTATTTTACTGCTTGACCTCTTGGAGGGAGAAGTGGCAGCTGCAAGCCAGTAGGAGAATGGCTAGGCTCATGGTATGTACCGGTCATTTCAGAACATGTACAAATCTATACGTTACAGTATACATTGAATGTTGGTGCACTTTCAAGTGTCTAGTTAAGTGTCACAATCTGGAGATTCAGGAGTATTCAGATTTATACATTCACAGTAGGTATCTGGACTACACTTCGTGGAAGTATAGTCGACACCCTAGCACCTTATACAGTTCTGATTGAACAACTGGGACCCGCTTTAAATCTGTGCTGTGGTTAAATAACTCTAGTAGGCAACTCAGAACTTACTGGAGTACCCTATCGGATGCTGTCCCCGAGTTAAATTGTGACCTGATGGCTCAGCATTCGTCAAGAACTGTCAGCTCGACATCTTCTTTGCTGAAGATCTTCCTTGATTAGCTGCTGTAAATTGAAAGAGTCTCCCCACTGGTTGGGCTGTTACATTTTATGCTCCCTGAAAGTGGTGGTGATTCCGGGGAAGCGAACCGGGAGCAGGTAGACCTGTTGGGAACAGGCAACTGCTTCTGCCTTCTTATCTTCTGACTTCCACCCCCCATCAACACTTCTCTGGAAATCTTCGAATATCTCTTCATTCATCCTTTTGTTGGTTGTGGTATTTTACCCACAAAAAGCAAGCAAAGTGAAATCTTTATCTCGCAAACGCCTCTACTGATTTCGGTCAATCTTAGTCCTCAAAAACCTGTATTCAAAATTCCCCAATAATCTATTCTGTCACTTTGTAAAAGCCAACTTACGACTCATACTTTCACAAAGTTTAAGGCAGTGAATATCTGCAGGAGTTCATTAGGCTAAAACAAATGAAAAGCCACTAAGCTAAAGAAGCAATATTTCTTTCCTACATAACTTAGCCTATAGCGCGGAAATCAGCTGAGTAAAGCCTCTCATTCCCATTCATTGTATGGTGCTGAAATCGGATTTTATTCTCTGCTAGACGTCTGAGTAAATACGGAAAAGCAGGAAGGATCACTAAACTGTTTTTTTTTTTTTTTTTTTTTTAAACCCTAGAATACTAACTATGCGTCTCAGAAACGTAGTAGGAAGTTCAAACGAGTAGTAGCCATTTTGACCTTGAAGTCAGCTCCCCCTCCCTCTAGGTATGCTTCAGGTAGCTCGTCTTCTATCCGCCAGTTGTGCCCCAGCCGCGATCCTGTTCAGATATGGTGGAATACTGTACCATTTTTGTTAACCTAGTGCAGGGGTGCTCAAACTTGAACTGCTGGCGATCTACCTCAATATTTTTAGACTACTTACGATCGACTCTGAGAGGCTGCAAGTATGTGTGATGCAGGGTTGTCGTACATACACGATACACCCTACTTACCTAGGTAGGGTGTACCGTAGCATATATAGATATTAGCTTTCCGCACAATTTACATTATTTTAGTCAAGGTTTGGGTTAGGTTTACTTAAGTTCTTCTCTACAATATCAATGAAAAAACTCCTAGTTATTCAAAATTGCGAGTTTATTCGTTGTTACAAAACAAAAGAGTTACATATGGTGTTAAACTCAACTAAGGAGTAACTTTGGATGTTGAAGCGTGGCACTGCATGTCCTCAGCATACTTTTCATAAGATGGTGCGTAACCACTCCCGATCCACTGCCAATCGCAAGCATGATGACATATGATCGTCAGTTAGTCGATTGCGATATTTTGACTTAATTATCTTCATTTCAGAAAATGCAGACTCGCACAAGTAAGTTGACCCAAACATTGCCGTCAGTTGAAGGGCGATTTGCCTTAGATTCGGATATTTATCTTCAGATATGTAGTTGTCAGATATGTTGTAGTTTAGTTACCTACTTATTAAAAATTTTTTTCTTTTCTTCTCGAGATCTACTCAAAAAGCACTCGCGATCGACTGGTCGATCGCGATCGACCGTTTGAGCACCCCTAACCTAGTGCGTCTTTTAGACGCGTAGTTAGTATCTAACGTAAATTTTCTTACATTTCTCAGATGAATTGTTAGTAATGATAACTGCATTTTTCTATACCTGTCAGACGTATTGTTAGTAATCATACATGTTTGTTCATGAGTCTCTTAAACTTATTATTAGTAATCTTAGGTGTATCACTCACTCTATTATTGAGTCTTTTAGGTTTTACAGTTTTCAACTTTTATCAATTCTGCTGTGTTATACCTGCTTACTGATTATTTGTATTTTTTCAGTCTACTCAATACGATGCATTTTGCATTTTTTTCGTACAAGTTTTACTGATCTCTTTTCGAGAGTGTTTCTATTCATTTTACGTTCGTAACTAATTTTAATTTTGAAGTTCCTTATAAGGTCAGATATTAAGGGAATTTACAAGTCTGAAAACTGATAACCACATTGGCTGAAAATATTTATGTGCATTATAGACTGTTGTAAACATGCCAATTTATTCGTAAAAGAGTCATTAACGTTACGTTTTTATTTAATGTGCTGGAAGTATTCAGTAACCCCTTGTTCTTTCTTAGAAAACACTTCATTTCAAGAAGCAAAATGCATTTTTATAACCTTACGTCTAAGAGATGTATAGTTAGTAACAAGCAGTTTTTTATTTAGTTAGTATTCTAGGGTTAATAGGGCTTCAAAGTTTTATAAGGCGCCTCTATAGGACTATTCATATCAGGGAACTAAAAGCGATGCTCAGACAATGATCCGTGTGCATGTCAATCTGCCGTCCTAGTATCGCCTATTATAAATATTAATCTGAAAATTCTCTAACATAACGAATACCTGTGAAACATGTTCAATTACGAAAAATACATACGGATAAATATCGCAACTCATTAACGGCAATATAATGAAAATGCCCATCCACCGCAAACCAAAGCGGTTGCTTACACGCTCGGGGCGTACGAGAAACAAGAGAAGTTAATTATGTGTAATCACCACCGCTTCACACGTTCTAAATTACAAATGATCCTTTTCAACGACCCTTTACAATTTTTAAAAATCCCCTTCAACCATTTTATTTTATTTTTATTTTTTTAATTATTACAATTCCACTCGATCATAAGTCAGAATCCCGTTTGACATTGGAGTTTTATTCTGCTTGATTTGCCTTTCGTTTGGGTATCAAAAGCGTTGTTTTCATTGATATTGGGTTTCGGCGGAGCTATAGCGACAGTCGCTTTGAAGCTCGCCTCTTTGAAATGCGGTAGTCAAATTCAAAGAGACTCTCGCCCGGGGACTCTCCATCCCCTTGACGCAACGGAGTTGATATTCTAATTAGGAGAGAAGGTGGACGGGGGTCTGATTAGCATGTTTCTGAACATTTGACCCTTCAAACCACTTTCACGGCAAAGCATGTGTTTCAACCCCCCACCCCACCCCCCCTCCCGACTCAAAACATCCCTTTCTAGCAGACCGCAGGAATTTCATCCCCCTCGTTATGTTTTCTCCGGGGTTTTAAGTGTCTCTTAAAATATTTCGGACGTAAAATTCCGCCCCTGAAGAGCTCGAGGAGGCGACGTTTTTCCGGGGTGTTTACTTTCAACGGATGAAGTCACACTGAACTACAACGTTCATAAAATATAAACGAAACGGTTTTAAACCCTCCAGAGTTTCCGAGACGAGGAAAGCTATCCAATTTAGAAGTGCTCCGGTGAAACCGAGAAAATACTTCATAATAATCTGGTGGTTACAAGGACGTTCTCATTCTCCAGTTATATAGCTCATTATAGCTACTGATTAGCAAACGGGAACAGCAAAATATTACTTACACCGTCGTTGTGCTCAAATTCTCTGTCCGGAGCATCTTACACAGAGCATTGATCATGATTTTTACAGAATAGAACGATTATATGTGAAATTCTTGCAACTCTACAGTTTCCACTCGAATTTTATGAAATTTCTAGGGATTGTGCAGCTTAAGCTGTAGATAATCCCTAATTAGTTTCAATAACCGCAAATTAATACTTTGCTGTGCGCATGCGCAAACGTGAAATCCGCCAAGCATATTTTTCAAATTGTCAAAAGGCCTATTCGTACGATCTCGCTCAAAGTTGGAGAGTAGTCGGGACGATACAATAGAATCATCCCATCTCAATTTGAGAATGATCAACAGTTATGATCAACTGTCGTGGAAGGGGCACCTCTCATATTTAGTCGAGATATTGAAAAAAATCATTCATATTTTTTATAATCTGCGGTCTGTATTATCCCATAAACACCTAAAGACTGTCTATGAAAGTTTGGTGCAATCTGTTATGCAGCATGGCATAGTGTCATGGGCTGGTACTTATGTGCCAACTCTGAGGCAGCTTGCCACTTTACAAAAATAAATCCTTAAAATATGCCTAAACAAGCCGAACTCTTTCAGTTCAGTAGAAATTGTTAATCTTAGCAAAAAAATTTCCGTCAGACAGCTGTACGTTAAGAATTTGCTATTGTACTACTACAAGCATCCGGGAATAATTGCTCCTTCTGATGCTGCCCATTCATATCCGACTAGATTTCGTATGGAAGGCAATGTTGTTAATTTGCCTCCCAACTCAACTCTTTTTACTAAAAGAGTATTACATAAATCTTTGCCAGCGGATATGAAGTCGCCATCCCTTTTTAGAAGAGACGCATACAAAAGGCTCATTTACACCTGACTAATTTCAGTAGATTATGCCGGTCTGGATAGGATTTTGGTCAGCATTTATGTATAACATAAAAAGATGATGTGCAATTGGCCTTGAACTTGGAAATACAATAAAATGAATAATCATGTAATATATAAGAATACATTTTATATAACTTTGTGTATTTACGCTAGTAGTATTATTTAATAAGATTATAAATTAAGATCTAATTAATTTAAGGTAATTTTGGTTCGCGAACTACTGTCATGTTGTCGAGTCGCGACACCTGTCAGCGCCACGGGCTTGCCCACTGCTGACAGTCGGTTGACATTTTCATTGGTACGTACATTTGTTTTTCTATTGCCTTTTTGTCAATAAACCTTATATCTATATATCTATCTAATGTAAAATCCTTGCAACAAGCATAACTTCTGCAGTTTCATTTCGATTTTGATTAAATGTTCTGGGGATGAACGGGTTCGACTAAGGACGGTTCCCTCTCAATATCATCACTCATAAATTGAGTTTTCACCGTGCATTTTCAAACGTAAAAACCATCAAGTTTCCACCGGTGGGCAGAAGACCAAATAAGTGTGCATACGATTCCCAAAAATAGAAGATACTTGTAGTACCACATGCTAAAAGGCGAATTCCCCTCCCAGATTCTTCGAGTTTTGTACTTCATCTCAAATAGTATTTCTAGAATTGCTATTTTCCACAAAATATGCATTCTAGGGCCTTTCTGAGCTTATGAATTACTTTATTTATAAATATATATACTGTAGGATGATTATTATGGTCGACTAAAAATAAGTGAATTCGTTTAAGAGGTTTCCCCTGAAAAACATTTGCGCATCGTATACCATTGTGCAACCATTCAACACGTTCGCCAACAGCTGCTCTTGCTACCAAGCCAACGGACACGGAATTCGGCGAGCACTGGACAGACCACCAAAAAGTGCACAGTGTCTTCTGGAACATTCAAGTAGCAGTGTGCACAGTTGTGCTTAGTTCTTGACTTCTCAATGTGGTACAGTGCTGAGGTTTATTAGCTTTCCTCTACCTTTCAGAACATTACCGACCAACCAGCTGTTTGCCACATGTGCGTAATCAGTTTTCCTGTGGCCATGGGAGGTGTAAAGCCGATGGTGCCTAGATTCCTGAATCTGACGTGCTATGGCATTTTCTCCAGTAATTTCTATTTCCAACACCATCAGTCTATCGCCCTTTTAATGCAGCCCAGTAAATTCCTCCATCCCATCCATTTATTTCACCCACACCCTCAACCACTCCTCCCACCAACCAAACCTAGCCTTACTCGTCTCCTTCGTCAAGAAATGAGTCAATTGAATACTTATTATAGTTTCAAATGCATTCTATTGCTGTCAGATAAATGGTAATGAGCCTGGACAAAAAGTGTTATTGCTCCGTCATTTTTCAGTCGTTTGTATTTCAATGTGATTTGGTTAAAACAGGGCTCTAGAAACCACGTCTTTCCATATTGAGCATGAAATATATTTCTCACACACTTGAACAAGTTTTACCGTTATAATTTTACCGTTCATGCCTCAGCTCTGAATTTAGATTCTGTGGGACAACCATTTAGTTCTACTTCCTTTAACTTCCTGCATACATATTAATCATTCATACCTTTGGTAATTTAGTGAAAATAAGCCTTTTGCAGAAGCTATTTCTTGCTCATTTTTAAGGAATGTAAACTCAACAGCAGCGTTTTATCTTTGTATTAGTACAAAATTTTCAAGTTTGTATGTAAAAATGTGTCTTAATAATGGAAATAAGATTTTAAAAAATATATTTATGTACTTATATCAAAAAATGTTGGATGAAGAATTTGCCCATTGACCGTAAAACCATTAGCACTAGATATAGACGTTTATTTCTGCTTGGTCTTTTATTTTTTATTTATTTATTTATTTATTTATTTTTATTTTTTTTTTAACAGGAAATAGCAATATTGAGGTACCCGGAACTCATTTTTTTAATGTGCTAAAATTGTTTTTCTGTATCCACCGTCAGTCTTTGAAAATAAGTGTGTCCAATCCCATAAATGGCTGTGGAGGCCTATATTTTACACTAGGCTGTCTTGAGAGATGGCACCTATTTTCCGAACATCTCTGTTGTAAATAAGAAAGGAGCGGGAGTGGAGACGAAGATGATTAACATTTTAGGGGAGAAAACAATTAGTAACGCTCTATGGCTTAAGACCCCCTCCCTCCTCACCCCTGGAGTTCAAAGAGTGTCGCCCTAATAGAAGCACATATAATCGTGAAAACTACTTTGAAAGATGTCCCACACCTACCCAAGCAGTTTTCGAAGTAGTACATTGTTTAGGGAAGGGAGGTTTAGGGTGTGGAGGCGACCTCCACCTGCACATGATTAGGCACAAACATATTCAATACTTTTAATTCATTAATTTAGCCTATAACCTTTGAGAAATTATTCATTACAGAAAGAATTAATTATTTATACCCACATGTATAATATTTATACTTTTCAATACGTAACTACTTATGTGGTTTATTGAATCTACATAACATGGGGTGAAGAGAGACTCTTCTCCCATAGTATCTAAACTACCTAAGGACCCGCTCAACTCGTTCTTATAGACATTAATTCCCTGACATGATTGAATAGAGGAAGATAGTTTAGATAGTTAGATAGCACTAGATATAGACGCTCATTTCTGATAGAGAATTTTTTTAATAAAGAAAATAACTTTGTTCAGATACTGGAACTTTTTTTGTTATGTGTTAAAATTGTTTTTCTGCACCTACCGTCAGTCTGTGAAAACAAGTGTGCCCAATCCCATAAGTGGCTGCGGGGGCCTATATTTTGCACTTGGCTGCCTTGAGAGCTGGCACCTATTTTCCGAACATCTCTGTTGTAAATGAGAAAGGAGGAGGCGCGGAGACGAAGATGATTAACATTTTAGGGGAGAAAACCATTAGTAACGCTCTATGGAGGGGCTTCCTCAAGACTTCAGCCCGGAGGAGAGCAATTAGTATGAGTGTTACAAGGAGGGGGTTGGTGGAGGCCGGGACAGGCCGGGGATGTGTCGGGAAGCAACGGGGTCGGACTTGTCATCTTTGTAATGGCAGAGGGAACCCCCAGACAAGGGAACTTCTCAGGGATTGACGGGGGTGGGAGTTGTGAGAGGGAGAGGTTAACGCCAAAACGCTACCCTGTAACGGGGGTTTGAAGCTGTTAGAAAAATTGCCACCGACAATTATAGGGACAAGACACATCCGCTAAGCACCCTCTTAAAGAAATGGACCACAATTGCCTCTGAAAAAAAGGCAACAACGAAAAAACGGGACTGGAGAAAGGATTCGTGTCATGCTTTTCTACCCCCTCCACCTCCGTTTTTTTCACCAACCACAGTCCCTTTGCTTCAACCCTTTTCCAAAAACCATTCTCGAGCCTGTAACCCCGTGTCTTTATTATTTTGAAAGGGTGCTCCGGTGAAAACTGAGATGGAATGTCGACCTCTGACTCTTCACTCGCCAAAGCGCTCGCATTGTCACTTTTAAATCCTTTCTCTATGACGCCAGAACAAGTCCTTCGGATTTTTTCTCTTTTTGGTGTGTGTTTTCTTTGTTCTTTTGTTGTATTGTGTGAGAGTTGGCTTATTTAATAGCCTACGTTGGTTAACAGAGTGTGTTGGTATGTGCAATTAGGTTGTTTCACGAGTGATTCGGCCTCCTTTTTCCGTGTAGAGAAGATTCAAACAAGGAGCAACGAAGTAGCGCAGTAGAATGTAGGGTACTGCAGTTCTATATTTCGAAGACAAACGTGAACATAGTTTTGTAATAATTCGGAGGTGCATAACACATATATCTTAGAGGAGAGATGCGTACTTGGTACTTGTCTTCATCCACTCGTTCAGAAATGTAAGTTCTGCTGCAGAATAATTACCCGACAAGTTAATCTACAGGCTAAGTAGTTTACAAGTCACACAAGCAGGCCGACCATAATCACACCTCTGATTGTGCTTAGAGATGAGTCGCTCACTACTGAGCCAGTTCTTTGAGCCGGATCTCTCAGAAGAGCGAGTGAGCCATGGCTCAGTAAAAAAGACCCGCGGATCTTTGGTTCTTCTGGGTAGTGTTTGGTAAAAACATCCACGTAAATCTGAGCTGACCGGCCACATTCGTTCTCGACTCTCTGCTCCACGGCTCAGTGGCTCCTTGACCCCTTCACACAACTTGCTTTTCATTACTGAAGCTGAGAGGGATTTTCAGAGCGCTTTAGCGGCTTTCCAGAAAAGCTGCCATAACCTGTAATTCCAGTTTTTTTTTTTTAATATACCTATATTTTCGACCAATATTTATTTTTTGCTTTTTCGACCTTCCCTCTAAGTTGGATTTACTTCATGAAAACAATTACATGGCCTTTTTGGTGACAAATAGTTGAAAAAGAAACTCGGCCCTTCGGGCCTCGCAAGGGGCTCCGCCCCTTGACCCCACCGGATGTTATTACTTTGAGCCTGACTGCTAAAATGTAAAAAACATGGAATCATGTTTTAGCTCCTCGCTTTCACTTTATTATAGAAATGATCACGACGATTGAGCTCTTGTGAGATGATGATCTCCTAATTGAAACTCGCGAGTAAACGTTCACTTTATTACAGAAATGATCACGACGATTGAGCTCTTGTGAGATGATGATCTACTAATAGAAACTCGCGAGTAAACATTCACTTTATTATAGAAAGAGGCTACATACGAAATTACAGCTTCCTATAGTGTAAAATATAGAAATTACCTGTTAAAATGATTTAACCACCGCTTCACAAATAAAACCGTTCTCGCAATATTCGGATCACCTGCTATGAATCACATCATCGAAACACCAGCTCAATGAAATCATCAGAAATTAACAAGCGGTTGCAATCATGTTCACAATATCAATCATTGAAAATGATCACCTGTGTGTAAACAATTATTCATATAACCATGCTCATAACTCAGCTTGTTGGCCACGCACTTCGCAGTAGTTAATATAGTATGGTTGGATAAATCGAGAGCTTTCGAACGAATGGTCAACGAATTTTGTGGGATGAAAAACGACGAAGTATCATATCCCTAGCAACGACTCGGTTGTAAGCGGAAATCATCACAATTATTGGCGCTACTTTCATCTCACTTTATAGTCTCACTTTTTGGCGGGGGATCCATCGCTAAAACATGATTCCGTGTTAATAAAAAAACGTGAAAATAAAACAAAATCTAGGATTTACAAGCTATGGCAGCTTTTCTGGAGAGTAGCTAGAGCGCTCTGAAAATCACTACCGGCTTCTGTAATGAAGCAACTCTCACAATCAAAACCTTCTTTATAAGTCAAACACTAGTTTGACATAGCGTCTTCTTTGTTTCAGAGGATTTTTTAGCAGTCACGATATCTGATTATTAAACACCTAAAACGAAGGAAACAAAACGGCACTTTTTTCATAGTATGGTTCACCCCTTCAATGTATACGAGCGGAAAAGATCCACTGAGCCGTTAAAAAGAACCGGATCTTTTGAGTGAGCGGAGCGCTCAGAGCCGCTCTTCGAGGTGAGCCGTTTTGCACATCTCTGATTGTGCTTGCAGAAAACTTCCTTCTTTCAGAGAATCAACCCAATATGGAGTGGTAATAAAAGTGCTGGTCGCATAGGTACTGCGATCTTTCTGTGAGGCCGAGTGAAAATCTAGGACTACGGCCCTGATACTGAAATAGGGTTGTATGGAATTGGATGTTTTTCTCGGTGATTTTGGTAATTCATCATGAGTTATACACTGTCGTGCAGCTCCAAGAAGAAAGAACCGAAGAACAATACAAATATGGTAACGTAGGGCATTGGGGCAAACCAAACGATGTTTACGATTCAAAAAGCCCTGATCAAAGTCCTATTAAAAAAACCCATTAGGTTTGGGACAAGGGATTTATTTAAAGAATTTCAAGTTCTAGACTTATTTAGACTAATAGATGAATCTACTATAATTTACGTTTACAAACGATTTCTAAAAGGGGGATTTGAAATAGTAAGTAATATTGGCACAAGGAGTTCAAGCAAGATTACCCTAATTATACCAAGATTTAATATTTCCGCTGCACAACGTTCTCATCTATTTAGAGGGATCATCCTTTTCAACAAGCTACCTTGCGAAATTATTTCAACTAGTGTATCGCTTAGTAAATTCAAAGAAGATCTGAAGAAGCACTATATGTCTTAACTGTTTCATTTTGTCAAATCATTTATGTTATTTCAATTATTATTTACTCCTTAAATTCTGAATTTTCTATTATTTATGTAAACCAATGGAGAAGAGTACTATATACATACATACTTTATCTTTAGAACTTGATGTTAAAAATCCTGTATTGTAATTAATTATTTAAATAGTCACTAACAGGAGAACTGAATAATGAACAGACGCTCCAATTCCCTGCACAAGATTCTTCTTATTGGGAATTGTAGAATTTTTTTACAAATCTGTAATAAATTTTTAGTAAATTCTTTTCTCAATAAAATGCATATTATATTTTTAAAAAACACCAGTGGTGGCATGCAATTGGCAGAATGCTGCGCTAAGCGAAGATTTAGTGTAATATTCCCGTTCAGCATACTATCTAAAAGTCATCCTAAATTTAAATCGCGTATACACCATAGGGAATATTACCAATAATAATCTATATCATGTGATGTATTGTACAATACATTATGCGTGGTTTATATCAAAATCAATATTTTATCGAAGAAACGTGTCTCGTATATAGTCTACTTTATACCTAATTTATGAAGATTATGATACTTTGTGGAGTGTTCCTAAATCACTGAGATACGTAGGCATCAGTGGAACATTATTGAGGCCCTTTCTTTCGGACACCCGACACTGTCTTCAACACCATCCACCCTTCAACTATTATCGTGCCCTTACAATGAGGTTTTTTTTTTCGTCCCGTGAGGGTGCTCTTCCCTTTTGAGGCCCTTTGAGGAAAATCGCATCTTCGAAAAACGTCGGAGGACAATGTGAAGATCTTAAGAAGGGATATGAGGTGAAGAAGGGGTAGAAGTAGCCCTATAACCCTCCTCTCACCCTCAATATCCGCTACCACGTTTTTCCTCCCTTCTCAGGCGCTATCTTAGGCCTCGCTACATTAGCATGAGAAAGATTTTCCTCCTTGCGCTATACAAAGCCTGGAAAGGGGGTTCCAGGCTCATAACTGAGTTTACAGTATGCACCTCTCTTCATCGAATTCAGGGCTTTTTATTTGCATAGCCATGTTTTGAGGCTGAGGGATGACCCAACATGTTTGACACCGCCAATCGGCTCTCGAATAACCGGTCATTCCATGATTGTTTAACCATTTGACGTCTCCAAGATTGTCAAATCACTATTTGACCTATGTACAACATTATCCTTACCCAATTGTCGTTTTGGGCTGTTGGCGAATTTTTGAAGAAAATTAAGCTATTGCTCTCACCTCAAAATTTGTAGAATGTGAATTTTTGGAAAATATTTATGCAGAAATTCGTTTCAGGCTATTCTGAATCATATTCTGAAGTTTAACGCATTTTTTAATGTATGTATGTATGTATATATGTATGTATGTATGTAAGTATGTATGTATGTATGTATGTATGTGTCATTCCAGACGATAACTGTCCGTAGAATTGTGCTAGAAACTTCAAACAAATTTTAAAATGTTAAGGACACAAAACGAAAGTTCAAGATCGTTGGCCAGCATGGTCGGATTACATCTTCGGGTTGAAATTTTCAAAAATGTAATCAAACATTTCACAATAGCCTGTTTTTTGCGATTTGTTGTGCGAAATAATTTTTTCAGCATACTAACATGTGGTATATTCGGAATCAGCGTAAAATTTCCTATAAGAATATGTATTAAGTTTTCAAAAATTTCAAAGTTGAAAAATCAGTCAAAAATCGAAATGATGCCGTTCGCTAGTTGTAAAAATCGGTAATATTTGCATGAAACCGCAACAGATTGCAACCGCTGTTAATTTCTGATGCTTCATTGAGCTGGTGTTTCGACGATTTGATTCATAGCAGGTGAACCGAATATTGCGAGAACGGTTTGATTTGTGAAGCGTTGGTTAAATCATTTTAATAGGTAATTTCTATATTTTACACTCTAGGAAGCTGTAATTTCGTATGTAGCCTCTTTAGGACATTTATTTGACGATGCCCAGGGTCCGGATCAGCTGAGTGGCTCTTAGAGCTTGCATACGAGTCTGCAGCTAAAGACATAAAATGTCCCAATGTGTTGCAGACTCGTATGCAAGCGTTTCTTTGAATAGGTATCTTACGGATTTTCTTATGATTTTAATGTGTTTTTTTCACAAAATGCATAAAATCTATATATACCAACCTCTATAATATCTACATATACAAATATTACCACTAACAAAGTTGAGCAAGAACTTATTGAACGATCGCCAGTGTTCCTGACGGATGTGTCCTCAAGATAAACCTGGAAAACATCGTTGAAATCGTATCCGATCAATAAACTTGTGTGATATATAAGCCTACGAAGTCTAATACTTCTCGCTGAATTTCGATGCACAAATAAAACGGCGGACAGACGGACGGCGGTTTTCTTAACCATTTCTAATAATGTTCTTTCTTACTAACTAGATTCGCTTCCTACAGTTTTGTAATTGCCGTAGTCCATAGTATCTCTTAAAAATCGGCAATGGGCAACACGGTTTTTTTTTTTTTTTTTCTTAAATTTTCTTGTAGATCTATTTATATTTTGAAAAATGACGCTGAGACACAAACCCCCACAAACACTTTTCCACACCCACCACTACCTCAACGGATCTGGTTGACCAAGTCTGAACGTTGTTCTTTTTGTGTGACATTTTTTAGTTTAGAGAATAATGGTATGTTGGTATTATGTGTTCGAAATGCAATTTTCTAAGTGTTTATATATAAGGTTCAAAAATATTTGTCATTTGTTCTACATCCCTTTTCACGTATGGCATGGAACAGTCGACTAGTTGTTGTTATTGAGTTGGAGGTATACTGTTCTAAGTTTTCCTTTGAGAAGCGAAGGAGAGCAATAAAACAAACGATTTAAGGACCGAGAGGCCTCTTTTATGTGAAGACATGAAATAGGCTACGTTCTTCATTAACTTCCGATTTTATCGAATTTTCGTAGAAAATGAAGCTATTGCAATGGCTTGGAAAACTTTAAATTCAAATTTTTGAAAAATGTCTTCGATGAAATCCGTTTTGGCATTCTGAAACGATTCCTAGAGTTCAACACTTTTTCATATGTATAATCATTCCAGACGATAGCACTCCTTAGAATTGAAAATCATGCTATCCAAACGAAAGGATTACTCCAATGACCAGAACTTTTTAAGCACATTAAATTGGTCAAATTAAAAAAAATATGCTTAAAAAATCACTAAAAATGGCTGAAAGCGGGTAAAAATTGTTAAATTTATATTTTTAGCGGAAAAATGCTACAAAAATTATGCAAAATTTATGTACAAAATTATGCAAAAAGATGTGCTTAATATTAATTAAAATTTGCTAAAAATCGATAAAAACCGCAAAAAAGCTGAAAATTCAAAACCTTCATTTGAATAGCAGATTATTATTTAGAATACGTTTTTTCCATAAAACTAATAATTAGCAATGTCATTGCACTCAAGGAGCTCAAATTTCAAAACAATTTAACATCATACAATACGATAATTTACAAAAATTCGCTCATACGATCAAGCTGCATGACTGGAACTTTTTGAAATGGGTTTCCAAAACTTCGGACAGGTGGTACCTGTAGTTGGATATTGCTGGGTATCAAAGTAATGTAACGAATATAGAGTTCCGATCCTCGCAATACCCCATTGTTATATTTGTTATTATTAATATAGAGGGAGCATGTACACGTGAAACAGGGCTTTGAGCTCATATTAATCCTCCCCTTTCCCGTTATATTAATACATGAATCATAACGTAACTTCCATTTCCACTCCATTCTCTCGGCAATATTACAATGTAGCCTCCTCTCTCCCCCTCTTCATAACGTTTCGACGGTGTGACAAACAATTCTGATAACCGGACTAGGGTTTGCCGCAGGTTGCCTGGATCAAGGCGGACACCAAAGCCATTCTCGCAATTCACGAGCACGTCATCACCAACAACCAGCGCCTGTCAGTGACACACAATGACGACAATACATGGACACTCAACATGCGCGGAGTCAAGAGGGAGGACAGAGGCACTTATATGTGTCAAGTCAACACCGACCCCATGAAGAGCCAGGTAATCTAGTCTACCTACTCGTAATTATGCATCAAACCGCATCGCGGTTGTTGTTGAATTCGCATGAACACTTTTGACATGGATATGTCTTTAGGCTTGGGGTCAACGTATAAATTTCGTAAAATTTGTTTCCCCACCCAAAAAAGTTAACGTTTAAATTGATGTATAGACAGAATCAGCCTGCATTTCAAAAAGCAGAGCTGAACGAATTGTTGACAAACCCAATAACAAAAAGGAACAACCAAAAAATTTTCAATTGGTATTTCGGGGCAAGAGCGTCTCTCCATTTTAACACGGTATGAGGCCGCTCTATATTATTAAGTTTCTTAGGCCCATTTCACCAAAAACGTATTTAACGGAGATTGGCGAAACTCCATTAAACCCCCAGCCAAAAGACATATCCATGTCAATATTAAAGACATATCCATGTCAAAATCAACTGAGGAGTGTCGCTGTTCTGTAGGAGACAGTGTTTTCGAAATCAAGCATTTTAATTTCTCCCTTGATGGGAAAAACAAAAGATCATGGATATGTCTAGTACCTACTGCTTACCAGTTGGTACCTACTACTCAATTGTATACCAACCATGTAGTACCTTCTTTTCACAAGATTATTCCATTATGGTTACAAAACAATATTAGTTTTTAACTTAGAGTAATAAATCAGGATTCCTTGACACTACAATGGCTTAGAGGTCATGAAATGTCGTGGTAAAATGAGAGCATTCCAAAAAGTGGCGAACGATTTTCCTACTATGAAAACTATGGGAGTTACTCTTCCCTAGTAACGCCTTGGTTGTACGTGAAAATCAATAGAAAATGTGCCGGTCGGGAAAAAAAGTGTCGGTCGGGAAAAAAAAGTGTCGCGAAAAATTCCTTGACCCCCAGCCAAAAGACATATCCATGTCAAAAAAAATCAAACGACCAAAACGAACCCAATTTTTGTAAAATCAAAAACCAGAAACAAACCAAACGACCAAAGTTAACTTACCGTATTGCTAACTAAAAACATTGGAAACAAAATATAACAATAATAACGACTAATCTTTTTATAGAATACTGATTTTTTTATGTATTTGGTTTGTAGCAACACTTGTGATTTGTTTACATTTGTAAAAGTTCCAACTGGGACGATCATTTATAACACAAAGTCTAGTTTCCTATTTTGTTTCGCAAATCTGTTGATTATCGCATCAATGTCTAATTCAGGGGTGCTCAAACTTGAACTGCTGGCGATCTACCTCAATATTTTTAGACTACTTTCGATCGACTCTGAGAGGCTGCAAGTATGTGTGATGCAGGGTTGTCGTACATACACGATACACCCTACATACCTAGGTAGGGTGTACCGTAGCATATATAGATATTAGCTTTCCGCACAATTTACATTATTTTAGTCAAGGTTTGGGTTAGGTTTACTTATGTTCTTCTCTACAATATCAATGAAAAAACTCCTAGTTATTCAAAATTGCGAGTTTATTCGTTGTTACAAAACAAAAGAGTTACATATGGTGTTAAACTCAACTAAGGAGTGACTTTGGATGTTGAAGCGTGACACTGCATGTCCTCAGCATAGATGGTGCGTAACCACTGAGTGCCAATCGCAAGCATGATGACATATGATCGTCAGTTAGTCGATTGCGATATTTTGACTTAATTATCTTCATTTCAGAAAATGCAGACTCGCACAAGTAAGTTGACCCAAACATTGCCGTCAGTTGAAGGGCGATTTGCCTTAGATTCGGATAGTTTTCTTCAGATATAAAACATCAGAAATTTGTATCAGATGCTGTAGCTTTGAGATGTATATCTGATATAATCTGCACCAACTCATTTTCAACAGAACATGAGTTCATGAATATTAAACTGACTTGCTACTTCAGTAGCTAATTCCTCAATGTTTTTACATGAAAAAGGATAACTCATAAATGATGCTATATTTGCCAATTTGCTACAATCATAAAAATGCATTTCGAATTGTCCCAAAATATTTGATAATTCAGCCTCATACGTATCATAATTCAACTGAGGAATCCTTGCTTTCAAAGACGGAAAATGTTTCAGATCCTTTCTTTTCAGTTGATCTATCATAAGTTGCAATTTACTTTTGAATGCGTTTACTGCGCTAATCATCTCAATAATAGTTTTTCCTTTACCTTGAAGCTCCAAGTTAATGGTGTTTAAGTGCATTGTGATGTCAGTCAAAAATGCCAAATCAGTCAGCCATTTTTCGTTTTTCAACATCTCAGTGTCATCACCTCTTTCGCCTAGAAAAGCTGTTATTTCGGGCAATAATTCTTGAAACCTTTCTAGGAATTTTCTACTTTTCTACTTTCTACTTATTAAAAAAAATTTTCCCTCTCGAGATCTACTCAAAAAGCACTCGCGATCGACTGGTCGATCGCGATCGACCGTTTGAGCACCCCTGGTCTAATTCGTTGTCGCGATGAACGTGTAACAATGCAAGCCCAGTGAGTCTGTTGTGAGTCCCTTGTTTTTAGAAGACCACAATTTTTTTCGAAAAATAGAAGAAGTGTGACTGATAAAAATGATAAGGAGAACGGAAAGGAGTAGCGGAAGAGCATGCCCCTAAGTATGCTCAACTCGGGATGTAAAAGGCTCTCTGATTGGTCAATCTCACATGCCCGCTTCAATTCAAACTGAAAATCCTCAGTCCTGAGATAGGCGGTCAAGTCTGAGGTTGAGCAACAGCGATATTCTGAATCGATTAAGAATTCAGCATATAATTAAAAACGTGAATGTAAAAGGAAATTCTAACTCAAAAGTTCAACTCCCGTTCTCGTTTACTTTCCTGCCAAATTCAGTAAAAAACGATCCTGAATTCACTGAGATCAACAATCGATTGTTGTGGTTTCAATGTTTTGATATGCAAACTCTGAAGTTAGCTACGCTGCCATAAAAGGCGCCACTTTGTTTGAAAACACATTAGGACACTTTTAGCGAATTTTTGAAGAAAATTAAGCTATTGCTCTCGCCTCAAAATTTGTAGAATGTGAATTTTTGAAAAAATTTTATGCAGAAATCCGTTTCAGGCTATTCTTAATCATATTCTGAAGTTTAACGCATTTTTTTTATGTATGTATGTATGTATGTATGTATATATGTATGTATGTATATATGTATGTATGTATATATGTATGTGTCATTCCAGACGATAACTGTCCGTAGAATTGTGCTAGAAACTTCAAACAAATTTTAAAATGTTAAGGACACAAAACGAAAGTTCAAGTTCGTTGGCCAGCATGATCGGATTACATCTTCGGGTTGAAATTTTCAAAAATGTAGTCAAAAATTTCAAAATAACCTGTTTTTTGCAATTTGTTGTGCGAAATAATTTTTTTAGCATACTAACATGTGGTATATTCGGAATCAGCGTAAAATTTCCTATAAGAATATGTATCAAGTTTTCAAAAATTTCAAAGTTGAAAAATCAGTCAAAAATCGAAATAATTCCGTTTGCTAGTTGTAAAAATCGGTAATATTCGCATGAAACATCTTCAAAAATTCGCTCATGGGGTCATGCTGCATGACTGCACTTTTTAGAAGAAAATTGCAAAATAAATACATTTATCAGCTAAATAATTCATAAATATTAAAAATATTTTTTACATAAACAATGAATTTTATATATAATAACAATTAGTTTTTAAGTAGACAAATTGGACGAGTTTAGGCATAAGGTTATTCTGGCTTTGTCAGTCTGGAAGAAAATTCGGTTTGTATTGTTCGTTTGGTTATTTTGTTATTTTTTATATTGTTCTACCCTGTGACCCCCTCCGGAAAAAATTTCTGGAGAGAATTTCCCTGTGTATAGAAGGAGAAAGTCGCAGCGTGAGATGCAGTGACGTGCCATATAAATTGAGAGCTTTCCATGAGTGCCATTAGGCCATCATTACGGACCGCATAACCGTCGAAATCGATTTAACATTGTAACTTTTTTATTTTTCGTGGAAATATATTGACAACGTTTTTCACTAACTTCCGTTTTGAAATGGGTTTCACAACATCGTCGCGAGTGATTTAGTTCGATTCCATGAGTGAGTAACGATTTCTGTAGGTGAAAACCCGACAGAGATACATTTCTCTAGTTACGGGGATTATTCTAATGATTTCCCATCGAATAACACAGGTTTACAATACGAAGACATATTCCTTGACGGAGATCTCACTATCAAATTTGGTGGTTCTTGAAAGTGTTGAACACGAATCCGAAACACGTTTTACCCAAATATTCGTGGAAAAAGGGGTATTACACCCGTCGGCACGGCTGCACTGGGGGATGGGGATGCATTTTCTTTGCGTTTCTGAGGGTGCAGAACACGATTACAATAGTCTTCATTTTTCAGATTTCTTTATGAATAGGTATATATATATATATATATATATATATATATATATATATATATATATAACTCGGCGCTTCGCGCCTCGCCGGATCCTCTTTTGTACTGCGTATAAAACGAGGATAATTTGCTATGCAATTCTTAGCCTGAATCAACTTAGTGTTGGAATGTAGCCAGGTACGTAAGGAGAGGGAAATTGGTAGCTTGAAATGTGAACATTTATCACACAAATCAAGCGCTTTCCAACGAGTGGCGAACGATTTTTGTGCGATGAAAACTGCGGAAGTTTCATTCTCCTAACAACGGCTGGGTTGTACGTGAAAAACATTGAAATTGTGACACAATCTATAGCAACTACTCAACTACTCGGTTGTACGTGAAAATCATCTTTAATTTCGTTCCGGACGTTACATAGAAAATTATTGGGGGTCGGCCTAAGAATTGCATAGCAATTAATATATATATTCAGTTATTTATTTATGGACAAAATCTCGTGCTAACTACTTCTCCGAAACCGCTGGTCCGATTTGAACCAAATTTTGATATGATGTAATACCATGTCGGAACATGTACTTCGCTGACTTGGGTGATGATCAGCTGACCACGAGCCGTAATATCAATCATAATGATGGCAAAATCGTGCTCAAATCTCTCCTATTTACAGTAGGATGTCGAAATTTCACAGGGAGCCTTTCTGGGACAACAAGGGACGACAAATGAAATGACGGGCTCCACCCAGAGCTAGAGCTGATCGATTCGAATAGTTAGTGCTTTTTGCTCGAAAAGTTAGTTTTTTTTCCATCTCATCAGGATTTGACCAATTTAGGCAAAATTTGTCCCGTTTTCCCTGCTGTTTTATTTGAAGTGTGAGGCGTAGTTTCCTATATTTTTTTACCTCATGAATCGAATGAGACCAACCGCAGGTCTCTACAGTCGATGGTTACGATTCGATTCAGGAAGTCAAAACTGTAGGAAAAGACGCCTCACACTCTTCAAATACCACAACTGAAAAATGTTGACAAACTAGGTCTAAATTGGACAAATTTTAACAGTATTTCAAAACCCTGATGAGATGGAAAAACGGTCTTTGGATTCGTGTTCTACGCAGTCAAGAACCCTTTGATTTGATAGTGAGATTTCTGTCGAGGAACATGAATGTTCTTTTGTCAACCTGTGTAATATTAGAATAAGCAGTAAAAGTCGTCGAGTAGATCTAGAACGTAGGTATAGCAACGCTAAAATCAGTTCTCATGTAAGAACGTTCAAAAATGTCATCAAGTGAACGTATCAAACGCTTTCTCAAATATGAATTGAGAAGCCAAAACATGTATCCGTGATATGATTTTTTCCGTGTAAGCGGTAAAATTTTACTTGATCTCACCGGTTTCATTTATTATCAACCATTGACATTGGAGGTGTAGACCGTTGTCGAAAGACGATAAGACGAAAGACGATATGTAATAAAGTATTCGATGAATTTAGCTCACTCAAGAAAAAGCCCATAATTTCAATCGTCTCGCAATGTCTCAATACGGTTACAATCATGTTAACAAAATTAATTGAGAAGGATGAACTGTAGGTTCGTTTAATTTCTGTTTTCAACACGGTATTCGAGTAGAATTTTTTTCGGTATCGGCCAAAGTATCCATATGAGTACTCATACTTAAATCCTAAGTATCGAAGCCGAAAATAATTGGTATTAAAAGGAAATATTCGATTCTTTACTGGTATCGATTGATATCGAACGTTCCTAGTAAAAGCTTCCCCGTTCCTATTTTGTCCACCTCTAGTGCCTCACCAACTCGGAAAAGCACCAAAGCTTTTTGACATGGATATGTTTTTTGGCGGGGGGTCAATGCATAAATTTCGAGAGATTTTTTTTTTCTTCGCCCGAAAAAGTAACGTTGAAATTGACGTATTGAGGGAGAAACTGGCAGCGTAAAATGCAGTGACGAGTCAGATAAATTGAGAGCTTTCCAACGAGTGGATAACGATTTCGTAGGTGAAATGTTTTGCTTAGTAATGTATGCATTACAAGGACGCCACTATGAATGGTAGAATAACGGTTAAGGTAAAAAACTAAAATATTACGACTTCTCGGAATCCCCCCCCCCTAACACCTCCACCGACAGTGACAGGAATAATTAAACATCACGGTTTATTACTATGATACCCCCTCCATTCCCTCCTTGAATTATGAAATTCGAAGCTCCTGATATACCTAGACCGAATTCATAGTTGAAAAAAGGAATCACAAAAATCGGACGAGAATTGTTAAAACACCACGATTCATCAGTATTATCCCCTCCTACCACCCCGCCCATGATTAAATTTGAAACCCCTGACACACGTTCCAAAACCATATCAGATTCGGAATGAAACGAAATAAGAATCACGAAAATCCGCCGAGATTTGTTGCTTGGGCAGCGCTTGAAAGAATCTGCAATTATCCCCTCTACCCCCACCTCGAAAGCGAATCCGAAATTCCTAAGGTTGCACAGCTAGAATAAATTGTGTCGGTTGGCTGTATTTTATTGTTGTAGAGTATTGAACTATACAAATATGGTTTTTTTCACGGATGCGGTCTTAAAATGGTCTGAAACGGATTTGTATGCGGTTTTTTTCTCATGCTTGGGTTGTCCGCCACCCCCATAGATCAATTCCAATAGGCGTCCCACTTGTTGACGAAGCCTTGCCGATAAGACATAGCTTCAGAGGGAAGTCCTAAAAACCGACAAAGTTACGTTTCCCTAGTTACCGGGATTTATCTAATGATTTCCTATTGAATAATAGTTGAGTAAACAGCAGTAGATCTTGAACGTACAGCAGAGCTAAAATCAGTTCTTTAGTATAGAAAGAACGTTTCTCGCCTTTCGTGTTTTCAAAAATGTTATCAAGTGAACGTATCAAACGCTTTCTCAAATATAATTGAGAAGCCAAAAGAAATATCCACGCCATAATTTTTTCCCTTTAAGTGGTAAAATTTTAAATAATTCATGCTATCGCGAATGATTTTGCTTAATGGTTTTGTAAAGGTACTATAGTACGTCTCTGAGACACACACACGTGCGCGTTTGCAATATATCAATTATCTATAACTTTGAATAACGTAAAATGTATTTTCATCTTACCATTCAACGTTCTATTGAAACGCTCGATAACAGAAGATTTCTCCAAGCTCTCTGTGTGGTATGATTTTGATTTGATTGAATGATTGTTTGAAATGCTTATTTTTGAATTCTAATTTTTATTCTTAGTTTGCTCTTACAGAATTAACTCGTACAACAACTAGATCATCTTTTAATGCTTTTTCTTGATGAAAAGTTCTTTTTCATATTCTTCCGTCAACAAATTATTTTTTTTTGACAAGAATATGTCTTATCACTGAGGGTGCGTGCGTGTATGTGCGCGTGTGTGTGTGTTCTAGACGATACCTTTCCTTAGGATTGAGATAACTATCCTGTTCTTGCGCTAAAAAATTAAGCATTCCAAATGAAAGAATAAGTTTGTTGGCCAGCACTTTTTTATTACATTTAATCGGTCAAATTCCAAAAATATTTCTCAAAAAATTACTAAAATTACTTGAAACGGCCAAAAACCGTTGAATTTATAATCCTAGCAGAATATTAGTAAAAACAAAATTATCTTTGATTAACTAGGACATTAAAACATTTCCGCACAAATTATGCAGATGAGCGAACTAAAATTTCATTAATATTTGCTGACAATTTTACCTATAAAAACAGACAAAAATTTAAAAATCTAAAAATCTTTTCAATCGTCAAATTTTATTTAGTATAAGTTTTTTCTCATAAAATTGGTTTTTAACAATTTCTTTGTACTCTAATTTTTCTAATTTCAGTACAATTCAACATATTATTATACTTAAAACGAGAGGTAATGTAAGAAAACTCGCTCAAAGGATCATGCTGCATGACTGGAACATTTTTCGTAAGAATTGAGGGAGTTATAGCCTTTTTTGGTGTGATTAAATCGAAAATACGAAAAACCCTCTCTTAGAATTTTAGATATTAAAAAAACTGCAAAATATACTCAAATTCCGATCTCAATTCCAGAGGAATTTGATTACCTGACTCAATTTATCAACAATATCTGTCTGTATAGAAGTGTCTACGGGTTAAACGTGACCCAAAGCTAAGCGAGGCCATTCATCTCATGCGTTATGGATCGGATGGGAAACCGCGAAAACACTGACGAATGGAGGGGGAACGCCCCGAAAATTGAGGTTGACCGCCTAGAAAGCTCCCGGACAGGCCCCATCGGTTTAAAAGGGGGGAGAGAGCAGAAATCGACAATAATTCAACGGCCCTCGGACCTCCAGAAAGTGTCTCGTCGGGACACCCCCTCTTTCGAGTCAACAATTGTCTCAAAACACGCGGAACACATTTCTCCCGTCATAACGAGGGTCGACGCAAAACGGTACACCCTTCCCCGAAACAATAGGTAACGAGCTTTGAAAAGGTCTCGACTCCGAAGAGAACGACTGGTAATCTAGATTCTTTGGCACAAAAGACAAACAAGTCACCCGCAAAATAGCAACCTTCCCCTGAGGACGATATTAATGAAAACAAGGTCTGAAACACTTACGCTCCCTGAGAGTGACATTTGTAATACAACCTACGCCTTCCCAATTTCAGCAGATATTGCCTCGGCGCTATTAAATCGCTTCCATTCAGCGGGTTGTAATTAATGCGTGGAGCTCTTAAGTTTGAAGGTGTTAAGTGTGGGATTTGCGCTTGAAGACGAGTTTATTGGATTCGTGCGGTGCGCGCCGGTCTGTGTATGGGAGGACTGAGGAAATCAAATTTAGCCTCTTAAAGGTGAAATTGTTATTACCTGCTGAGCGAGTGCTGATGAGACCACAATGGAAATTGCAGCTCTTCAACTCCGATTTCCCTTTGACGGTGACAAATTCCTGCTTTACCGTCTCAATTGTAATTGTTCCCTAGAAATTGGAGAGTGTTTCGGAGTTCGGTGATTGGGTCAGGAGCACCTACGCTAAACATCAGAAGTGCAATATAAAGTGTTAATTAAAGTTCCAGTCATGCAGCATGATCGTATGAGCGAATTCTCATAAACTATCTATCGACAATTTTAGCTTGACAGAAATGGTTAAAAACCAATTTTATGGCAAAAAAACTTATTCTAAATAAAATTCCACTGATTCAAAAGGGATTTTTGATTTTTAAATTTTTTTGCAGTTTTTATAGATATTTTAGCAAATTTTAATGACATTAAGTACGTTTTTCATCATAATTTTGAGCAAAAATTGTTAATGTCCAAGTTAATCGTTGAAAATTTAGTTTTGACTAAAATTCTCCAAAAAAAGAAATTTAACGATTTTTGGCCGTTTTTAGCCATTTTTAGTGATTTTTTGGGTACATTTTTCGAAATTTGACCAATTTAATGTGCTCAAAAATTGTGTCCAACGAACTGATCCTTTCTTTTGAAATGCTTGATTTTTTGGCGAAAGAACGAATTTTTTATCTCAATTCTATCGAGAGTTATCGTCTGGATGCCTAATTATCTAAGTCATTGTTTTGACCATCGATAATCTATTGATTTTTGAGGTGGTCATTGACCAACCTCAAAATCATACAAGAATTATATAATATATATATATATATATATATATATATATATATATATATATATATATATATATATATATTATTATTATTTATACATATAAAAAAGCGTTAAAATCCAGGAATCATTTCAGAATGCCTCAAAACAGATTTCGATGAAGAAAATTTTTGAAAATTTTTATTTTAAAATTTTTGGAGCCATTGCAATAGCTTTATTTTCTAAGAAAATTCGCTAAAAGCTAAACGAGATGAAATTATTTGTTAGCTAATTAACACCGTCTTAAAAATCATTGTTTCAGTATTTATTACCATTATCAAGCGGGGATTATAATCTGGTACTATAATATGTTAGTTTCAATCATGCAGCATGATCGTATGAGCAAATTTTTATAGATTATAGTATTATATTTGAGCACTTCGAGGGCAAAAAATTGTTAACCATCGTCTTTATGGCAAATAAACTCGTGCCTATTAAATAATATTCTACGATTTAAAACGGATATTAGATTTGTAGCAATTTTTCAGTGTTTTTATCGATTTTTAGCCAATATTAATGAAACCCATGTACATTTTTGACATGGATATGTCTTTTGGCTGGGGGTCAAGGAATTTTTCGCGACACTTTTTTTTCTCCACACAAAATGCAACGCTCCGGCACTTTAGATTATTATTAACTCGAAAAGTGAAGGCTAGAAGGCTAGAATTTCTATTGATTTTTCACGTACAACCAATGAGTTATAGGGAAGAGTAACTCC